>JANHFO010001464.1:180269-190376 GCA_032468095.1 Pareas carinatus
TAGATAGATAGATAGATAGATAGATAGATAGATAGATAGATAGATAGATAGATAGATAGATAGATAGATAAGAAAGATACATTTTTGTGATAGGTATAGAACAGTCAGAATTCTAGATAATCAATCTACAAGTCATACTAAGATACGAAATAAAAAAAACTACTATAGATTGTACAAGTTAATTGTCATACAAATAAGAGAATAGGTCATGGGAAAAATGAGAAGGATAATAGTGATATATCCCTACTAGCTACTAAAACAGTGTTATGAAAGTTGGTTGTTTAGCCGAGTGATGACATGGGGGGGGAACTGTCTTTGTGTCTGGTTGTTTTGGCTTGCAATTGTAGCAATTATTTTTTCTGCACCCCTAAGTCTCTGTTTATCTTGTTATAGAGGTGTCAATTATAGACTCACTGATTCCTTTGTAGAACTGTATCAGCAGGTCCTTGAACAGCCTGAGCTTTCTAAGTTGGCGCAGGAAGCACATTCTTTGTTGTACTTTTTGATGACATTTTTGATGTTAGTTGGCCATTTTAAATCTTGAGATATTATAGAACCTAGAAACTTAAAGGTCTCTAATATTGATACTGTGTTGTCTAGTATTATAAGAGGTGACATAATAGAAGGACTTCTCTTAAAATTGACTATCATTTCTACAATTTTGAGTGAATTCAGTTTAAGATTATTCCAAACACATCACAAGGCTAGTTGTTCAATTTCCCATCTGTAGGCAGATTTGTCGTTGTCTCTATTATATTCATAACACTTACCAAAATCCTGAGAACTGGCAGCTGCAGTTCCTCTGGTCTGTGTGGGTAGACCTAAAAAGAAAGAAACATGTTTAATTCTGAGAAGTGGAGGGAACACAAGCAAAAGACAAGCAGCAGCCCTGGAAACCTCATCCAGCAATAAGCAATTCTGATACATTTAAAATACAAATAAGCACCACAAAGGCAAAGTGCAACAACAAAATACAGGCAGAAGTCCAATTGTTTGAAAAGCCTTGAAAGGTGGAGGTAGACTCTGAGTCAGAAATTACGATAATCTCCTGGTCCCATCTAAAACAAATCTGCCCTCACTTTACCAGGAACCAATTGAAGCTGCAGTCTCTGAAATTAACAGACTATCAAGACAACCATATCCCTGTTTTAGGCAGGGCAACCGTTCCAGTAGCTTTCAAGGACATTAAAGGAAGACTGCAACTGATTGTCATGGGGGTATAATTGCCAAAACTTCTGGGACTAGAATGGTTCAAGCCCCTGGAACTAGGAGTCACTGGAGTCTGCTCTGTGGAACACCAGTGGAACCAGGGTCTCATCGCTGACTTCAAGGACATTTTAAGTGACTCCCTAGGCAAGTACCAGAGCACCCCAATATCTATCAGTTTAGACCCATTAGTGACTCCAATCAGGCTAAAGCCCAGGAGAGTTCCCTATGCCCTTAAACCCAAATTAGACACAGAATTGGAAAAGCTGATCAGGCAGGGTGTGTTAGTTCCTACTGATCATGCAAAATGGGAGACCCCCATTGTCACTCCAGTAAAGGGAGATGGTTCAGGGAGAATTTGTGCTGATTACAAGTGCACATTGAACAAATCGCTCCAACAGAGTGCTTATCCTGTCCCAGTGGTACAGCACTTGCTACATTCCCTGAGGCCAGGAGGATTTTTTGCGAAATTGGGCCTGGTCCAGGCAAACCAGCAGCTGCTGGTAGATGGTGCCGCAGCTGAGGTCCAAATGATAGCGACACACAGGGGGGCCTTTAAGTGCTCCCGTTTGCAATTTGGAATTAGCATTGCCCCAGGAATCTTCCAGAGCGTGATGGAACAGCTCCTATACAAGATTCCTTTGATGATGTGTTAATTATGGCAAGGGATAGGGAACAGCTCTCCTCAAGATTAAGGGCAGTGCTTTCCAAATTTAGAGAAGCGGGGCTCAAATTAAAGAGTACCAAATGTAAAATTTGGGTGTTCAAGGTGGAGTTCCTGGGGTACAGGATTGATGGGGATGACATCCACCCAACTACTAACAAAGTGCATGCCATTAAGGGCGCGCCCATATCCCAAAACTCCAAGCCTTCTCAGGACTGTTCAATTTTTGAAACAGAAAACCACAGTAGCTGTACACATGTTATTGGTTAGCAATGCTGTATTGAACTGGGGCACCAGGGAGGATTAGGCTTTTAGGCCTGTTAAAAAGTTATTTTCAGTTGACAGCTTGTCGATCAGATGCACCTCCACCCTCCCCCTATTCTTAACCTGTGTTGCCTCCCCTTTTGGGGTAGGCACAGTCTTGAGCCACCAACTGCCTTCAGGCAGAGAAGCCCCAATTGCTTTCTTTTCTTGCACGCTTTCCACCCCTGAACATAATTACAGTCAGGTGGATAAGGAAGTGCTTGCCATCATTGCAGGCATTAAACGTTTCCATGAATATTTATATGGAAGGCACTTTACTGTGATAATGGATCACAAACCGCTCCTGGGGTTGCTGGCTGGGGACCAGTCTACCCCATCAGGCCTATCCCCGCCCCCGGGTTCACATGTTGGACCATGTTTTTGGCAGCCTATGATTATATGCTGCTACACAGGCCCAGTAAAGACTTAGGCCATGCTGATGCCTTAAGTCAATGCCCAGTGGCCACAAGGCAGGAGCAGTCCTCCTGGGACAGCCCAGTCCTCCTGATTGAGTGCTGCCAACTGGGGCTAGTGAAGGCAACCCAGCTGGCTAAGCACTTAGCTTGTGACAAAACGCTCAGAACTGTCCTGAACTGGATGCTTAAGGGATGGCCATGTAACCCTGTAATGGAAGAATTCTGGCCATTCTTTATGAGATGGGCTGAACTCTCCACCCAGGAGGGTGCCAGCTGTGGGGTGATGGAGTAGTCCTGCCCAAGTCATTATGAAACAATGTGTTTAAAGGCATTGCATGGTGGTAACTTGGGCATCAACTGTATGAAATTCCTGGCAAGGAGTTACGCGGGGTGGCCAAACATGAATGCTGACATCCAAGCATGGGCCGCTAGCTATAAGCCCTGCCAAGAATCCAAGCCATCATTGCCCAAGGCCCCTCCCAGGGAATGGGAAAAGCCCAGGGGCCCAGGGTCTCAAATCCACCTAAATTTCACAGGGTCCTTCCATGGGAAGACCTTTCTGGTAGTAGTGGATGCTTTTTCTAAGTGGCTAGAAATTAAATTAATGTCATCCTCCACCGCCGAGGCTGTTATAGCGGTGCTAGATGGCCTTTTCTTCACCGACGGTTTACCTGACCTATTTGTTTCAGACAATAGCTTCGCAGTTTACTGCTGGGACCCTAGAACAATTTCTGGGGAAAGGGGGATCTGCCATGCCTTAACAGCTAACGGGATGGCAGAACGAATGGTTTGTTCTGTCAAAGAAGCCCTTGGCAGACAAGGGCATGCATTCCTAGCATCGCAACATGTCATGCCAAGTAAAACAACCGGGCACAGCCCAGCAGAGCTGCTAATGGGCTGCTTATAATCCATTTGCAGGTTTGGGCAGGCATGGCTAGTTGGATCAGTTTGGTTAGAAAAATATCTGGAAAGATGATATTGAATGCTGAACTGAAGTAAACAAAAAAGATCCTTGCATAGGTCCTTGATATTCAAGATGTTGAAGTATATAATACAGAGCCATATTAACAGCATCATTTGCTGATCTATTGTTCAGTAGGCAAATAGTATGGGATCTAGCAGTGAATTTGTGATGGTTTTCAGGTGAACCAACACTAGCTTTTCAAAAGTTTTCTTAACTACAGATGTCAGATCAACTGGTCTGTAGTCATTCAGCTCCTTCATGGTAGATTTCTTCGACATTGGAATGATAGTAGATTGTTTGAATGAAGAAGGAATATAGCACATCTTTAGTGATTTATTAAAGTTGTGAGTGAAGATTGGAACCAGTTGGTCAGCGCAAGCTTTCAAGCAAGAAGGAGTTACCTTGTCTGGGTCATGGTTTTGTCCATGAAATAAGTCTCACACAGCCTTTTCTGTGATCACCAGAGCAGAAGCACCCATTAGGATGGAGCCAGTTGTAGGAGGCTTGGCTGCTGTTGGTGTATCTGGGGTGGAGGTAATGGTGATAGTTGACAACAGTTTCCTCTCAAACCACATGTAGCGAACATGAGGAGCAGACAGGGCAGCTATGAGGATTCTTCTCTTTAAATATCTCTCATCACTTGTCCAGTGATAAAAACAGCTCATAAAATAAGAGATGATGCAGCCTTCAACTCACCAGTTTTGGTTTTCTTCACTTTTTCATCAAAGTTAAAAACCTTTCTATTTGTTGGAATTGCACAGATTCAGTACATTGAAATATCACAGGAAATAAGAGCCAGTTTGTTTTGGAGGTTAAAATGTTAGCCTGAAAATGAATAAATTGTTATTTCTAGTCCTGTTTGGGCCCAAAGCCAACTGGATGACATTGGGCCAGTTCCTCTCTGTCAGGTCTAGGAAAAAGGCAATGACAAACCACTTTCAAAGTCTCACTTCAGGAACTTGTCAACATTGGAGTCAACACCTACTCAAAGGAACCCAAAAAGAAGAGTTTCTAATGATGTTTATAATTTAGCATTTAAATATGTCCTCTGAAACTCTTGGGGTAATGTCCGATCCATCTTAATTAGAAAGAATCTCCATTTCTAGGTGCTGAATTGTTCTTTGAGCTAGATGGATTGTGTCTGATTTCTTTTTTCTTCTTATACATTAGTGACTTTTCTTCTTTATGTAGAAGAATAGATTCTTAATAGTTTATAATCTTCTTTAAGGATGCATTGAATACAAATGCTGGATAGTATAAACTATACTATTTTAAAATGTGATTAAAATAAAACAGTTCTTTCCTCATTTTTTCTCCAGATTTGAATGAATTATTGTATTTTTTTAAAAAAAAATGACAATTCATTTCAGGCATTCCGAAATTAATGTAATTAATTGTGCTTGAGAAAAAATGACAGTACTATTAAGATTATACTTTAATAGCTTTTTGAAATAATGTATTTTTATAATGAAATTGGAAGAGTTCACTATGTCAGAGACATATTCCCTTGGAATGGTATTACACGCTATATGGGGTTTATTGTAGCAAGTGAAAACATAGCAAAGCAATAACCAAATTATTTTCTTCGTTTGCTAAAGTGGTTGGTCAGGATGCAATGGGGCTTGGAATTGGAAGACAATGCTGTGATTTGTTACTACCTTGACGGTACTTTGGCAGTTTTGCAAGGTGTAAAGTTTCAGTAGTCACCATATCCCTGTTTGGATGGAAACCTCAGACTGGTTAGAGAATGAGATGTGTATTGTTGGAAGGGATAATTAAGGCCACTGAGTCCAGCCAGCTATTCAGTGTAGAAATCCAAGAACAGGAATACATGGCAGATAGCTCTCCAGCCACTACTTTAATAAAAACAGTGAAGGGAAGCACATAGCCTTTTCAGGTAGATAGTGGCTTATCACATCAATGTTATTTGTGAAAACAAGGCTTCAGTATCTGTAAGCAGACTCATCACTAGTACTCCTGATTAATTAGAACAAGAGAAATTCAGACTGGCATATGTAGCAGCAAAATTAACATAATCCCAAAGCCACCGTAACAAATGAATGTATTCAACTTTCATGGTCCAGATCTGATGTTGCTGTGTGCAGAATGTTTACCAGAGCGTGCAGAATACAAATGTATGGCAAGCCAATGAAATAAATATATTCTTTTAGGATGTGGAGAGCTCATTTTTCACAATAACTATAATTTAATGGAACTGAATTCCTCTTCAGTTGCTTCACACTAAATTTTTGTCTGGCTCTTGATAGCATTATGATGATTTTAGGATATATTACAGAACATCATAAGAGAACTAATGAGTTTGTTATGTAGCTGGTAGTAGCTGGTAGACCCTGGAATGAGATCAGAGGAAATTATAGTAACACTCACTCAAACATTCTTTTTTTCTTCCTCCTGCTTTGCTGACAATGATACTAAGAACACCACAGTGTTATTTTTATTTTAAGTCATGAAATTAGATATACCATGCTGTGGTTCCTTGTCAGCACCTTCCATTATTCTTATCTTTTATTTAGGACACTGATCCAGGTTGAGAAATGACTTAGAGATAGACGGTATCAGAGGTATCTACCTAGTTCACAGAGACTAGAATGTGTGATTCCCATCTTGCATATGTAGTTATCTTGTGAGCAAGTGGATGGTTGGTTCTATTTCTAGTCTTTTACCATTTTGAAATTACAGCAGTGGCCAAGAATATTTGCCTAAGAAGGAAGAAGCCCAAAGCCTTAAATGAAGATTTATGCCAGGTTCTAGTCAGGAAGGAGGGGCAAGTATTGGTATACTATAGAAGAGTTCCCCAACTTTTCCAGCTTTATGGACTGTCAGTGGGGGGGGGGAGAGGATGATTCCGCATGAGTGGCGGGAAATGCACACAGTTCCATTTGCACAAGTGACGAACAAGTGTGCCCACTGCTTGTGCAAATGGAGCAAGTGAACACCTGCTCACCTGCTACTTACACAAATGGGGATGTGCGCACGCACGTGACTGCCAGTTCAGGCGGCCTGATTCTGAACAGCTCACAGCCCACTAGTGGGCCATGGGCCGGGGGGTTATAGACATTTAACTATCTATAGTTTACTTTAAAAGCAAGTATTTCCAGCATTACACACTTACTTTCTCTTAATGTTCCATGCTACTTTCATTTCCTTAACTAAGGCCATTTCTCCTGTCGTAACACCTTAATGCTTTCAAGTGTTGTTCAGCCATAGCTGAAGCAATGAAATATCTATCCTCAATTTTATTTTTACACAGAAATGGTTATAGGCTGTAGAAGACTATCAATCACTAGTGAGAAATGGCCTAAGCCTTCTATTTTCTGAATCAAATTATCCATGTTGTTTTGGTATCATCTTTAAAAAGTATCTGTTACAAAATGTTACAAATGGAAGAAGCTGTCTCAATAAAGGAGAGTATTTGTAGCTCAGGGTTGAAATGAAGGGTCCTTGGTTCTCTCTGAACATTTCTTGCAGACAAACTAGGTAACATCATTAGTGCCAACAAGTAAATGAAAGCAAACCCCATTCCTTATTAGCACTGATGATGTTATCTACTTTGAGTAATGAAATGTCTGCAAGAAAACAACCAAGCTTGAAGAAGCTGTTTTTCATACAGGTATGAACTCAGCATTAGGAATAGCAACATGAGTTTCAATAGTCGATTCCAATATTTACCTATGGGCCTAAAATGAGCTCCAAGGTAAGATTCTGCTAGGTTTGGAGACTGAGGAATTCCCCCTTCTTGCCCTAATGGACCAATCAATAATGGTTTGGAATATCTGATTTGTCATATACATTGCTGGATTCTCATTGAAAAGGCTTTACATTTGTCAACTGTTTTTTGTTTTTTTTTTGTTCATTTTCTTTCTTTCCTGGTTTGCCTTAAATTTTAGTTGTAAGATTTTTAATTTGTAGAATTAAATAGAATAATAGAATACAAGTGAGAAATTACTGACTCCTTCATATTTGAAGAAGTAAAGGTTTGGGGAAAGTAGAAGATGGAGTCAGCTGGTCACTTGTACATACCATCACAACCTTAACTTAAGAACAAGAAATAAATGGATTTTATTGTTGATTCACTTTGTAGAGTGAGATTGGTGGTATATAAATTTAATAAATAAATAAATGTATAGATATCAAGACCAAAGTTGTGTCACTTAAATCATAATATAGGTATTTAATTGCACCATTTAGTTCCATGTCATTTGAGAATAATTTATAATATATACATTCCACATTATATTACATGCATAGTGTTTTTTCAAGGGTAGCTTAGCATTAGCATGTGGAATTGTTGGTGTTCTTTGAATAGATTCCATTTTCCTATTTGGTCATCATCAGTACCATAGTATTAGACAAATGTTACATTGATATGATAGTGAATATAAGTGATATATTGTACTCCTCAACTCACAACTGTAATGGAGCCTGCTCATTGTGGCCGCAAGTTATGATAGCTGTTAAGTGAGTGGCCACATGATCACCCTGCTTAATGACCCTCATTCCTGAGTCAGTCACTAAGCAGAACGTGGAGTTCTTCAGGTGGGGGAGGTCCTGGGTGACAGCACAGGCCTAGGGTCACAATACACCACTTCCCCAGCGTACCCATGTCCTGTCCTAGGCCTACCAAGGCCTCTCCTACCCCTTGAGGCATCCCTAGCATTGGGCATCCCTGTGATCAATTATAAGGTGGGCAAATTACCAAGTTCCTGAATTTTGATCACAAGATTGTAGAGGCTTCGATTACTGCAATTTCGAATGGTCGCTAAATGACTAAGTGGCCATAAGGTGAAGACTACCTATAGTCTACTTTGGCTACTCTGCACCTACTTGAATGGGATCAGCCTATGGGAAGACTTCATTTTGTAGCTGACTGACAACTTCTTGGGAGATTATGTATTTGGCCAATAAGCTTCTGTCTTATCTGTGAGTTGCATAATTTGCCATTGGCAATTGAGCTATCCCATCAATTGATTATACATATGATTATTAAAATTGTGTATTTTTCCAGTTTTGCTATTTAATGGCAAACATAAAGGACTCTAATCAAGAACAGATAAATTTTAATAGATGGAAGAAGCTAAATATTCTGTGTGCCATTTTCCTGTGGTGGAAGAAATTGTTACACTTTCATGCATCAATTAGGTGTTCTCTTACTCTTTGTGTGTGTGTGCGCGCATGCATGTGTGTGTGCGCATGCATCTGTATATCTCTGTATATTCGTTTTAAAGGGATTTTTTGTCATTTGTGTTTTTGATACTGAAGGTTAGATTGGCAAAAGAGAAAGTCGATCAAGAAAGGATTAAATTTTTCCCTTCCATTTATTGAGAGTCTTACTTAGATTGCTCCAAATATTCTCAGTCTTAAGTAAAACAAAACAGAAAAATGAATGGATATTTACTATAATAAGTAGTATGACCCGCAGTTAAATTAATCATTAATTGTATCAAGTTGTTTGTGTCCTGGCGTAGAAGGCAGGGAAGCTGATCCCTAAACATATGCAAATTTGATTATGTTTGCATATTTAAATGTCCTATTCTATATGTACTGGTACACTACTACAAACAGTTACTACCATGAGTAATTTGCTGTGCTATTATAAGAAGCTTTGGAAAAATTAATAAACCTTGAACAGATCCTATGAATAGCTGACACAACAAATTGTGCGTATAGTAAAATATTCAAGCTGGAACCACTGAGAAAAGTACAGTACAGGAGACTGAACAACTCTTCAATGTTTAATCTTACCAAAGCAATTTCTATATGTTTCATTTTATGTGCTATTAAACTGAACGCTACTGTTCACCAATAAAGTCATTTTAAAAAACCCAGCTCATTAAAACTGTTCCTCTAATATATAGCTTTCTAATTAATGTTAGTGAGTTGCAGAGCTTGGAAAATGGAATAATATGTATATGTGTTATGTATGCGTATTTGGGTGTCTGTGTGTGTAATGACGTTTTAATGAAATCCTTAATGTTCTGTATTCATCACAGTGAGGCTAACAGTTGCTTTGTTATTTATTTTTTTCCATTTTTCCATCTCTATGCCACTTCATTTAATTTTACTTATTGCAAATGAATATCATATTATTTTAGGAAAGTATGTATAAGATAGTAATAATAAGAGCACAGAAAATGCAGTGGCTTAGATGTAATGGACTATATTTACATTCTTCCAAAACAGATGTAGTTTTGGAGAAATGCAAATATTAACTATTGTTGAGAAGTAAACATTACCAGTGGCCTTAATTAACACGTGCCCACATTATTTTCAATAAGAAACCAATCATATGATTCTACAAATCTCTTTTAAGCAGATATTGATTGTCTACTCAGGGTCACATACATAAACAATCACAATTGAAAGTAGGTGAAAGTAGTTTAAAGCAGTTCCTCCCATTATCAGTTTTGTTTTGTTTGCAGGATGACTCATCCAAGTTTTGATTATTTGACCTTCTTTTCAGCATCTCAATCCATAATAATAATAATAATAATAATAATAATAATAATAATAATAATAATAATAATAATAATAAT
>JANHFO010001465.1:16280-26860 GCA_032468095.1 Pareas carinatus
GTCACACAGACCTGGAACCACAGAAGGCCATGCAGACGCCCTCAGCTGCTGCCCCCTGCCCAACATGGACGTCTCAGACCTGCCTGAAGACTCAGTCCTCTTAATAGACTGCCAGGATGACAGTGACTTAGTCACTTCCACTGAAGTGGCCAGACACATGACCAAAGACCATGAAAAATCTTATTGTGGGTCCAGAGGGGGTGGCCGGAGGACACAGGGGGGAGGAGTTCCAACACTTTAAAACCAGGAGGCATCACAAGCACAGTGCCTACTGTGGGGGTAGAGCGTAATAATTCTCACCCGA
This sequence comes from Pareas carinatus, assembly GCA_032468095.1. NCBI lineage: Eukaryota > Metazoa > Chordata > Lepidosauria > Squamata > Pareidae > Pareas > Pareas carinatus. The sequence continues at coordinate 16,585 of JANHFO010001465.1, forward strand.
TTACAAAAAAGAGTCCTAACAACAATACACAAGGGCCATCCTGGTATAGTGAGGATGAGGGCTAACCAGGAGCTACATGTGGTGGCCCAGGTTAGACAGGGACATCCAAGACTCGGTCGGAAGGTGCCACCAGGGCCAGCAATCCCACCCAGCACACCCCAAAACACCGACCAGGGAGTGGGAGAAACCCAGAGGATCATGGTCAAGAGTTCATATAGACCTCATTGGACCATTCCAGGGTCACAACTTTATGGTCACAGTGGACGCATATTCGAAGTGATTAGAAATAACCACCATGTGATCCATGATGACCCAAGTCGTGACACAGGCCCTCCATGCCCTGTTCACTAAACAGGGCACTAAACTGGTCTCTGATTACAGCCCACAGTTCAAGGGGACCACATTCGAGGGGTTCTTAGCAAACCTGGGGATCCGCCATGCTCTAGCATCCCCCAGGAACCCCAGCACCAACGGACAGGCGGAATGTATGATCCATTCTGTGAAGGAAGCCCTCAAAAGACTAGGCCCTGGGGATTGGCAAGGGAGGGTGGACGACTTCTTGGCCTGGCAGCACATAACAGCATGTGCTGCCACTGACCGGAGCCCAGCAGAGCTACTGATGGGCAGAAAATTGAGGTCGGCCCTGTGCGATTACATATGCAGATTAGGTGAGGGTCCATTTGGGCAGGGAAGGATGTTGTGTCCTGGACAGGCATTCCCAAGCACGGGAATGCCCAGCATCGCCGATTGGCAGGCTGCCCACTTCCACCCTGTATAAAGGGCAGCCTGTCTGACCGTGTGGTGCCTTTTGCTTGAATCTCATCATAGCCATTAAAGGCGTTCAGCCTAACCTGCCTCTGCCTCGTTCCTCATGAACCCCTGATCTCCGGATCCAACAGTTGCCAAGGTTAAGATGCACTGCTCTCCTCCTTTTTAACGTGCAAAAGAAGAGCAGGGCTCTGATCCAAAAGCAGCGGCTGACATTTTGACTTTTTTGCCTTCATTGTACATGCCCCTCATTGAGCCCACGTTGTGCTGAGGTAAGTGCATTTGTGCTGTGACTTCAGGAATCGAGGAGGTCTCTCTGCAGTTCATTATGGATCTGTTTGCAATTTCGATGCCCTCTTAACAGCTCCCGCTGGTTAATTTCTGGAGCTGAATCAGCTTCTCTGCAGTCACACCTGTGCAACTTTGCAGTGACTTGAAAATTCTCCCTTGCAGCGAATGGCTCCAGCAAGGCCCATAGAAAATACAGTTAATGTGGGAGAAATTGAGTTTCCCTTAATTAAGTAGTTTTGTAATTAGCACTTGAGAGATGAGTTATGGGACAATGGCAGAGTTGGCATCCAGCCATCGTGGAGAATCAGAGGCGATGGGGAAATTGTACCAAGCTGAGCTGGATTGCGTGTGCATTTTCTTCAAGTGGATATTTCCAATCCATATTAGCCATGTGGAAGATTATGGGACAATTTCCTGTGGCCAACTCGCCATGACCATTTTGCCACGGCCAACCCACCATGGCCATCTTGCTGTGGCCATCTCACAGTGGTCAACTCACTGCAGGACAACACGCTGCAACCAACTTTCCACAGGACAATTTGCCACAGGACAATTCCACACAGGATAAGTCAATGCGATAAATGTTATCCACCACTATGTTGAAGAAACAGTGGCAGATCAGATTTATTTGCATTGAATTATCCTGCCTGGAATTGTCTGTGGCGAGTTGGCCATGGCAAGTTGACTGCAGCAAATTGTCCCATTTTGCACAAGGAATAACTTTGCCCTCTGCCTGCTGCTTCTCCCATGACTGACAACTCTGTCCTTCCCCTGGACAGACGGTCCAGCCATCGGAAGTCCAGGGATGGTTTCTTGGTGAGAGCCTGTCAGGAAACTATGCAGCAGGTAGCCAAATGAAGTCAGAGACACCAACATGAACTTGTAGATTTACAGAAATAAATATATTTAACATCTACGAAGGCAATTTGGAAATAAACCTCTGTTTGTGCATGTGCAAGAAATAGGTGAGGATGGCAACAGTAGGCAGTGAGGAGTGGAAGGAGAAGGTTGTGTTGCAATTGTCTCGTCTGCTAAATCAATTGAAAATGAACGCTGCCACAGAAAATCCCACCAAATGTGAAGTGTGTGCAGTAATACGATTTCTGTGTGCAAAAAAACCTTTAGCAGTTGCGATTCATTGCGAACGGATGCATCCAAGAACTTTTCGCTTCATTCCCAGGTGGGAGATTTTTTTTGCAGAAAGAATTTCAAACCTTGTAAGGCAAGTGGCTCAATTTGAATGGCAGTTATGTCGAAAAGTAATGTAATGTAGTTTTCTAATGTGTATAATAAATGTTCTCTATCTGCGAGTGTCTGTCATTGATAAACAGAGGTTTTTTTCCAAATTGCTCTCATATATTTACAGCAGACAAGATAGGAGCATCACAAGGTAAATTGTCAGGTAAATCACAGAACACACAGAAGAAAAAGGGAGACTCCCGTCCTCAACCAGCAATCCATCATGATTTTGATTGCCTCATGCAGGCACCTGCACTCTACAACCAATCAACTACAACTGTGTGTTCTGGCCCATTATACACTTTACTGTTCTAACTATTAAATTAAATATCTTAACATTCACCAGTTTCAAATGGTCTGTCTCTATTCAAAAAGACCCCACCCTCAAGATAAGAACAAATACAGGTAGCCTTCGGCTTACAACCGCTTGAAATTACAACGGCGTTGAAATCAGTGATTATGATTAGTCCTCACACTTATGACAGCACCCCCATGGTCAAGTGATCAAAATTCAGGCACTAAATAAGGGGCATGTATTTATGATGAGTGCAGCACCCCAGGGGAAGTGAGGCTCGCTTAACAACCACATGATTCGCAACAACTGCAGTGATTTGCTTAATAAAGTTGGTAAAAAGACCCCCTTTTTTGGTAAAACTGAGTGTGACCCACTTAATAACTGCCTTCTTAGGAGTGGAATTTCTGATCCCACTTGTGTTCATAAGTTTAGGACTACCTGTATCCTTCCATCGTCTCGGAATTAATTTTACTATCTGCAAATGCTCTTTGAAACGTTTTAGTCTGGAAAAGAGGTGCGCCTTGAATGCACATTGATGCTTTTCTAGGAGAAAAGTGTGCAACGTGAGTCACACACGTCCCTGCAAAGCTTCGGCTCTGGTGCCCAAGTACAAAACCTCTGGTGAAGATTTATTTTAAAATGATCATAACCTCCAGACCATCACGTGAAAGTCTTTAATCCTTTTAATGTAATTATTATTACATTTCACTTTCTACGAAAGCACATTTTATTTTTCCCTGACCACGTCCGTTTAAAGGAAGTGTGCTGGGCCGCTTCCTCCGTGGCGCTATTGCCAGAATTTTATTGTATTGCACAGTTGTGAACATGAGACGATTAGGCTGCATTGCTTGGCGTTCCAAGCCTATTCGCTGTTTAAGGTCAGCAGGGGGAGTCCGCTCAGGCCCCAGGACGGACCAGTGTAGAAGACAGAATCTGGTGGTGATTCCCGTCTCAGGATACCGCCTCCCCTCTCTTTCAGCTGACGTGGGCTTTCCTTTGGTGGTTCTGCCCTAAGCGCTGCCATGAGTGTGGACTGAAAACAAGAGTGGACAACTTCCACCAGCGGAAGGATCATCGTTGGCTTTCTGCAGCACAAGGAAGGCTGCATTCCAACGGTTGGAGGGCCAAGTCTGTTGGGTAGAAGGTTTGAGAAGCTTCAGGGTGTGAGAAATGGACGCCCTAAATGCCTGCAAGCTTCCATCCCTCTTTCCTTGCCTTTCCTTTCCTTTCCTTTCCTTCCCTTGCCTTCCCTTGCCTTTCGTTTCCTCTTCTTCTTCCTTTTTTCTTTTATCTTTCGCTTTCCTTTTCTTTCCTTCCCTCCTCCCTCCTCCCCTTCCCTTTCCCATTCCTTTCCTCTTCCTCTTCCTCTTCCTCTTCCTCTTTTCTTTTCCTCCCTTCTTCCCTTCCCTTCCCTTCCCCTTTCCCCTTCCTCTTCCTCTTCCCTTTTCCTCCTCCTTTTCCTTTTCTTCCTTTCCTCCTTCCCCTGCCTTCCCTTCCCTTTCCCCTTCCCCTTCCTCTTTCCTTTCCTCTTCCGCTTTCCTTTCCTTCCCTCCTTTCCTTCCCTTTCCTCTGCACACATATTCTTTTGCAGTGAAGCTGTCCCTGCAGAGTGGGTCTAAAACGTCCACAACATCATCCGATTTTTTGGCTAGGGGTTAAAGTTTTCATTAGGCCAGGATTGGTTTCCTAAACTGATGTTGCTGTTGTTGTCATCGCCATCATCATCAAACAATGGAGCGCCTCTGATTCTTTGCATTCTGATCGTCTGCCAGTTTCCACGCCGGCTTCTGCTTGGCTCCTGGGAGCGAGACAGCATCACTCATCGGCGTTCTGGATTTCGTACAACCTTAACGTTACTTAAACGAATGCTGAATGTTTGTGTGCATTGTTAGCAATGGGTGATAGATGCCTTTGGGGGGGGGACCCACACATTCAATAACAACACTTCCCAATTTCTCTCTCTCTCTTTTTCCCTCTTCCCCCCCAAAAAAAATAGTCGAAAAGGAGTTTTTTAATGGGAGGCGACATAACTGCTTGCAATTTGGCTATTCATTGTGTCTTTGGCATTTTATGTACTGCATTAGCTCAGGCAATTTCATGCATATGGATATAATGCATTAAGTGGAGGCATTTAAATATAGTGAAACTAATTTTATGATGATTAGTTGAAGGAAATCATTGCACTGCTATCATCTATATAGGAGCCAATTTGCATGAAAATGCCCAAAGTTGCTATGCCAACATTTTCGGCGCTGCCGGTCGGGGTCGTCTTCGTGTCAGGACTTTGTATTAAAAATCGGTCTCCAGTGCTGAGTCTTTTAATTCATTGCAGGCTTTAGGCCATTTGCTCACAAAACGCTTGCAGTAAAACAAATGAATAGCTAAGATACTCATTTGCATGATTCCCATTTCCGAACCGTTCCCCTGAAATTAAAGGAAGCCTGCGACTTCGGCGGAGAAGACGGATGGGCAGATGAACCAGGCAATTAATTTTTTTTTTCCGGCACTCCCTTTTAAAGCCCTCCGAAGACGGGAGCAACACATGCTGCCTTCCAGACAAATTGGGTCCCACCACACCCGCAGCCCTCGCCGTGGCAGCCGCTTGCTCCCCCTCTCTTCCCCTTTATTGTCTCACTTACATTATCCAGTAATTAAAACTATTTACCATTCCTACTTATCTGCCATCTGCTGCTATGAGGCGTCCTGCTCTCTATAAAGCCATCTTCAAAGCAACAAGGAAAAGAGCAGATTCAAATACAATCGGGACAGGATGGGGAGGATGGGGAGGATGCAGGGGCGAGGACGCCACTGTTGGCTCCAGGCCACGGAGTCGCCTCCACCGACTCCCGCTTCAGTGGGTTCCCTTGAGGGACAGGAGCCCAGAAATCTCTTTCGCACTTGTGTCGAGGCCTAGCCCGCCACTGGTAGCCACGCTCAGCCAGGAAGGTTCATAAGGGCCGACTCCCATCCAACCAAGGTTGTGTGAGCATCTCTTCCGGTCACCACCTCAGCAATGCAACACGGTGTGAGCATGCCGGACCGGGATCCTCGCGAAAGTCACGCATCTAATGCAATCCTGGGTTGCATAAACAGAGGCATAGAATCAAAACCCTGTGAAGTATTAGCACCGCTCTATAAAGCCTTAGCAAGGCCACACCTGGAATAGGGCATCCGGTTTTGGTCACCACATTGCAAAAAAAGAGGTTGAGACTTTGGGGGGGGAAATGCAGAGAAGAGCAACAGAGGTGATTTATTTATTTATTTATAAAATTGGTATGCCACCCCTCTCCGAAGACTCAGGGCGGTTCACAGCTTATAAAAACATATAAAAAACAAGAAAAACATTCTACAAAAATCGTCCCAGAAGCGAGAAGGCGTTAAAAGGCTCATGGCACATTCACGACGTTCATGGCCGAATCTTATTCTCCAAGGCACCAGAAGCAGGACAAGAAACAACGGATGGAAGCTCATCAAGGAGGGAAGCAGCCTGGAATTAAGGAGAAGCTTCCTGGCAGTGAGGACAATTAAATCAGCGGAATGGCTTTTGCCTTTAGAGGTTGTGGATGCTCCAACACTGGAGGCTTTTGAGAAGACATTTGACAGCCATTTGTCTGTTATGGTATAGGGTCTCCTGCTTGAGCAGGGGGTTGGACTAGAAGACCCCCAAGGTCCCTTCCAGCTCTATTCTGATCGAAAAGCTGGGTTGGGTCAGGCCCAGATCCCGTTTTGATCTCTTTCCTGTAGTGCCGACTTGATAAGCGAGTCGGAATAGGCTGCTCGAGCTTCTGTGACTCACCTTCAAAACCAGCATCTTGGGATCTTTCTAAGCACACCGTTGGATTCATCCAGTCAGCCTTTGCCAGTCTGGGATTGGGACTGCAAGCAGGGGGGCGACAACTTCCAGAATCCCCAGATTCAGCTGTGCATTCTGGGAATTGCAGTCTCGATACTTCCGGCTAGAAATAGTCCGATGGGTAAAAGCTGCAGGAGACGTTTGGACATCCAGAAGCAGAGCAGAAAGAGCCTCTCTGCTGGTTTTCAACAGGAATCGTGGCCTGGGAGGTATTTAGTGGTGGGAAGCTAAATGTTGGAACTTTGCTAGGATTACACAAGGCTCAGTGAGACCCAGGAGGGGCTGAAGGCTGAGCTCTTTTCTCCGGCCCTAGGAAGAGGCTCAGAATTGGGTGAGCGGTTTCAGGTTGTTGTCGCATGGAAGCACGGCTGGCTTCACCCCTGCTTTCTCCAAAAGTACCGTCGACTGTCCTAACTTGGTCAGAAAGAAAAGAAAAGAAAAGAAAAGAAAAAAGAAAAGAAAAGAAAAGAAAAGAGTGGAGTAGGGTAGAACAGAACAGAACAGAATAGAATAGACATTCTTCATTGGCCAAGTGTGTCTGGACACACAAGGAGCATAAGCTATCAATGTACGTATAAGCTACAAGTGATAAATTATGACCATAAACATAAAATCCATGCATCACGTCGTGAGATGCCCTCAGTAATAGACATAGAGATAATCATAGAATACTAAATAGGCAATCTACAAGTCATAGTAGGATTCTGAATAAAACAACTACTTTAGACTGTAGGATACAAGCAACAAAGCCAATTGTCAGACAAATAGGAAAACAGGTAATAACGGGAAAGATGAGAGTCCATGGTTAGGCAGAAGTACACTTTACTAAAGCCAAGCAGTTGTAGAAGAAGCAAAGGTGGATCTAAGGTTCTCCGGGCCACAGCATATGGTTAGCTTTCCCTTGTTCCCACCTTCCCCCCTAGTTGTCAATAAGTGTCCAATTAGATGTTAACAGGTTGTTTGGGTAACAGGGCCTGTCTCGGTAGGCTGGGCGCTTCTAGATTCCTTAGTGTGACCTTGGAACGGCCGGCAGCTCTCACCGCCCGGTTGATGCTTAGTTCCTCTAAGGCTAACCCCCTCCCCATGGGCCGCATTATCTCCCCCCCCACCATTCAGCTCTCCCTCCCCCTCAATGGTGGCAGGGGGCGAGCACGCAACGCATAGAGCAGTCCTGACTAGTTCATGATAGAAAGATCCTTCGATAATCTCGTGGCTGATCCCTGGGGGAGGAATGACTCACGGCCACATCTGCCTGCAGCATTTCCACCCTCTCTCCTTTCGTCAAGGAGCCAGGAAAGAAATCCTGGTCTTCTTGGGCCACTTTTTCCACCTTGGGTTGAGACGCTATTTCAAAATGGAGGACCGGGGAGAGCAAGCAGGCACTTAGAGTGGTGTGACAATAACCCACGAGGGGTGAGAACTGGCCTTTGGTTGAAATGCCACCTTGGTCTTTGCTCAATTCTTCCATCGTTGGTCACTGCGAGAAGGACAAGAGCTCTGCAGGGCTTGCACCCCATTCCTAAGTCCTCCAGAAGTCTGGGAAAGCTCTCAAACTTTACCTCCAAGCTTCATCATCACACTCAAAAGGATTAGAGGGCTGCCGGACCTCTTCATTCCATCTATGGGGCAGGGGAAGTCATCTTCCAAGTGTAGACCTTTCAAAAACATTTAAGGGGAAGGCAGACATTCTCCAGAAGATGTCTTTGGTGTCAATCATGCAGTAATATGCAGGGGTTTTCAGTCTTTTTCAAGCTGCCAACCCCAAAACATGTGTCGCTGCTCCACGGCGGACTTCGTTCCCACTGGTTCAACTAATTACTAATGGACAATTCGTGTATATGACTTTCTCCAGATTTTTCCTGACCTGCCTGCGGACCCCCCTGGCCACTTGCCATGGACCCCAAGGGATCCCCGAACCACAGTTTGAAAGCCTGTGCAGTAGTGTAGACTAGATGCAGCCGGTCCTTGGGTCAGGACCACCGTTGCGCCTGACAATTGCAATTGTAAGTCGTGATGGCTGTAAAAGTGAATCACCCTGTGGGGGGCGGACTCAATTTGACTACCTTTTGCACAGAGACCATTAAGTGAACACAGTGGACATTAACCGAATGCCATGGTCATTAAGCAAACCCATTGTCTACTATGATCTGATTCTGGCTGGAAATAAACCCAGTTTCTAGGGAAACCATTGCAAATCGCAGTCATGTGTCAATGGGGCACTGAAATAACTAAAGCGGCAGAGCATCTGCCCAGCACCCGAAATGCATCTCGTGACGGTGGGGCGGGGACATCATTGGAACTACAAACTAGGTCCAAGAAGGGTGTGTAGAAGGACTCTAAGACAGATAGATAAACAAAATAAAATGTTAATTGTTGAAAATAGATACACAGTCAAACTCTTCGGGGGAAAGGATCGTAAAGAATAGAGTGTCAATGTAAAGATACATACCTAGGTATTAGGTACTTTTATAAGAGATTTTAAAAAGACGTATAAAAACTATGTGAATCAAACTGAGGTCTTGTAAGGTCAGTAAGACGTCACTAAATTAATGAAGTTATATAAAGAAACGGAGGACCCCAACTTGGGACTCACAGACAATAGTGAACGAGATAGTGTCTTGAAATCTTAGTTACTAAGAACAAAATAAAAAATGGGATATTGTATATAATTATGTACTATCATGCATTGCATTCCCTTGTTAATATTGTGCTATTATATATTGTATATAAGTGCTTGTTAATATAGGACTTTACCTTTTTCTTTTCTTTTCTTTTTTTACAATGATATAAATGGACAATGCTTCTTTTTTTCTTGATGAAAACTCAATAAAAAGAATTTTAAAAAAAAGAAACTACAAACTGGGTCATAAGTCCCCATGGGGGAGGGGGCTCGGTCCTAACTTTGAATGGTCACTAAGTGACCAGTTGTAAGTTGAGAACTAGTGCAGTGTTCTTTTGTCTACTTTTGTGTGGCCAACAATACATGTAAATGTCTGACTACGTTGCGCAGAGAATCTGAAAAAATATCTGATTGTAGGCCGATGAAGATTCTTAGCCATCTAGGTGGAGTTGTCTGAAGGCTGAACAACTGCACAACTGGACTTATTTTTATTTAACAGAATGACAGAATTGGAAGGGACCTTGGAAGTCTTTTAATCCAAACCCCTGCTCAAGCGGGAGATCCTATACCAGGGATGGCTCACCTTTTCGGCTAATGAGTCGTGGCTCGTGACGTCATCACCCAACGCCGCTCCTCTCTCTCTCTGAGCATGCATATGGCCCCGTGACATCATCTCTTGGCACCACTACTCTCCTTCTGAGCATGCTCAGCCCTGGGGCGGTGCTGGGGCAACTTGGCTCCCGTGCCAGTAGAGAAGGCTCTGTGTGGCTGCCGTGTGCCCTAGTCCGTCATCACTGTCCTATGCCATTACAGACAAGTGGCGGTCCAGTCTGTTCTTAAAGGCCTCCAGCGATGGAACCCCAGCCCCCACCCCACACCTTCTGGAGGAAAGCCACCGATCAATTGTTCCCACGGTCAGGAAATTTCTCCTTAGTTTTAGGCTGATTCTCTCCTTGATTAGTTTCCATCCGTTGCTTCTTGTCTCGCCTTTTGGTGCTTTGTTAAATAGGTGGACCCCCTCTTCCTTGGTGGCAGTCCTACAAATAGTAGTTATTTATTAATGTTTACTAACATATTACATTAATTAAAATAATGATATATTAATAGGAATAGTATGAATATTTATTCTCTGGTTTTATTTTATTTATTTATTTTTATATTTATATCCCGCCCTTCTCCCCAAGGGGACTCAGGGCGGCTTACAGGCAGC
>JANHFO010001465.1:51428-62039 GCA_032468095.1 Pareas carinatus
CCCTCCATCTTTTCTCTCTCCTCCGTCTCCTCTTTTTCCCCTCTCTCTTCCTCTCCCTCACTCCCCCCTCTCTCTCTTTTCCTCCCTCTCTCCCCCCCCTCTCTCTTTTCTTTCTCCCCTCTCTCCTCCCTCCCTCTCCTCTATTTCCCCCCCTCCTCTCTCTCTCTCCTCTTTCTCCTCCGTTTCTCTTTTCCCCTCCGTGCTCCGATTTCTCAAATGGCACAGCAGGACCTATTTCCCCAGCCAGGTCAGAAGACGGGCAGAGATCCGCTTGGGCCATGGCGGGCTCAGTGTCTGGAGCATCCCAAATCCCTTCTGAGGTGTTCCAGGCTCCGGATCTTGCGGGGTCTCGCAGCAGGAGGCTTGGGTCCCCTTGCCCAACGGGGGTGACCTCCCTGGCTAGGCATGGCCGGCCGGCCTCCCTCCCTCCCTCTTCCCAGGCAGCGGCAAAGCACAGCTGGGGCTGGACGAGGCCGGGGCCCCCCTTGCTTCGTGCCTGAGTCACCGAGGCCCAGCCTGGCCTTTCAGGGCGGGAGCAGGAAGCTCCCGGGGCTCCCTCCCCTGCTGCTGCCCGCAGCGGGCATCCAAGGAAGGCTTCGGACGATTCCTGGGGGAGGGGGGGGCTGGGCATCACAGCGGTGGGCTGGGCTTGCCGCAAAGGCCCCCTAGGACCCTCTGCAGGGCTCCCGCTGCAGCACCGGAGAGCGGCCCGTCGGTGGCGTGGGAAGACGGCCTGGCGTGGATCTGGTGTGAGCTTCACACCTTTTGGTTTCCACACAGCTCACCGGGTTGTTTAATACGCTGGGAGACGGGGAGAGGAGGCTGCCTGTCTGATCTTCTCCCGCACAGGACTCTCTCCCTCTTCCGCTCAGCAGGAATGGGAGGGGAGGGGAGATAGGATAGGATAGGACCCGCAACGAATTGGTCTCCGGCGTACATGCTCAATACTTACATACAGGCTACAACTGACAAACTGTGGTTCCAATCCTAAGCTACATGCATTGCCGTAGGGTACATCCACCCTGTCGTTCATCACCATCAAGTGTATGCTCATCATGTCTTGCGGTGCCCTCCTCCGGTCTTCCCGGCCCAGCGAGGCAGAGCAGATGGCAGAGGCTTTGCAATGCCTCAGTTGTCCCAGGGAGCAAGTAGGCGCTTCTCCAGAAGGCTGGATCAGATGATCGCCAAGGTCCTGACCGGCCCTGTAGAGCAGTGCAGCACTCGGATCCAGTGGCACCGGAGCTTGGGATCTGCTGCAGGGCTTCTCATCGCATCTATTGCCCACTTCGTAAAGGAGCCGGGAAGATGCCTGCTTGAGTTACGGTGGTGTCGGGAAGAGGAGGTGTGGCCGCAGCCTGAGATCTCTGAGATGCCTCCTGAATTTAATCAGCCGTTCTGCGGAGCTGCGTCGGTATCATGCACGTCTAGGGAAATGCCTGGCTCCCCTAAGGAGCTGCCAGTGGATACGGGAGGGGTGCCTGGGCCAGACCCCAAACTGTTGCTCCAGATCTGAATAGCGTCCAGCCAAGCCCCTGGCCAGCGCAGTGGTCCTCCTCTCCTTCCTTCTGCCACTCGTATCAAGCAGACGATTTCTTTGTTTAGAACACAGAGCAACAGGTTTGGAAGGGGCCTTCGAGGCCTTGTCCAACATCCTGCCCATGGCAGGAGATCCCACACCATTCCAGATGTCCGTTGGGCATGATGGAATCATAGACAGAATAACAGGGCAGAATTTTGTTATTCTGTTGGAATAATTGGACCCTGGGAGGCCTTCTAGCCCAACCCCCGCTCAAGCAGGAGACCCTCTACCCTTTCAGACAAGGGGCTGTCCAGTCTCTTCTTAAGAACCTCCAGGAGCCCCCACGACACCTGGAGGCGAGCCGTCCCACTGATCAATTCATTTCACGCCTGGGAAGGCCTGTGGCGCTAACGTTCAGATTAGGAAAAGAGTGATGGCCCAGCAGAGGAGATTCCGGATCCTGAGAATCCAGAGGTCAGAAGCACCTCCGAGGCTGTCCAAAGAGGAAAGCAGCAGAGAGGGACCCAAAAACCCCGTCTCGGTTTTGTTCAGCATACATTTGTTATTATTTATTTATTATTTGCGTTTTTATACCGCCCTTCTCCCCGAAGGGACCCAGGGCAGTGCACAGCCATATAAAAACAATTAAGACAGTTAAGACAGACAACACATTAAGAGCAAATTTAAATATACAATAATTACAGTGGCTGATTTCGAGTCGTAATATAAAAACCAATTTAAAACCTGATTAAAATAGGAAATTAAAATTAATAAAATATTCAGGCAAGGGAAAGGTGTGAATTAGGTCAACCCGGGCTGGGTAAAAAGGTGGATTTTTATAGCACGGCGAAAAGCACGGAGGTCCGAGATAATGCAAATCTCTTGGGGGAGGTCGTTCCAGAGGGTGGGAGCCGCCACAGAGAAGGCTCTCCCCCTGGGGGTCGCCAGCCAACATTGTCTGTCCGACGGCACCCTGAGGAGGCCCGCTCTGTGGGAGCGCACCGGTCGGTGGGAGGTATTGGCTGGCAGAACGCGGTCCTGGAGGTACCTGGGTCCTAAGCCAGAGGGAAACCAGGGTGGGCTTTCACGGTTCTGTAGTTTTGTCGTAGCACAAGGTGGGGTCCCTGCTGGGCCTGCTTCATGGCCTGCCTGGCCTCAGCGGAGTGAGATGAATCTGCTTCTGCCGACCGGGAGGAAGAGAGCCGGTTCCGGGCTTCGGTTGCAGGCTTCGGTTCCGGCCCTCTCCTCTCCTCCTCCTTCCCACGGAGATCACAGTCGTCCTCTCTGTCTTTCCGTTCCAGGCGGCAAACGGTCACGAGCACCCCCTGCTGGATCGAGCTCCACCTGAACGGCCCCTTGCAGTGGCTGGACAAGGTCTTGACGCAGATGGGCTCCCCCAGCATCCGCTGCTCCAGCGTGTCTTAGAGGACGTGGACGGTGGAGTCCGGTGGAATCTTGAGTGGGACAGATTAGGCCGGCCTCTTCCTTGGTAATGTACAAACTGCAGAACGGAAGCGAGCATTTAGGGTAGCGGCTGTGTCCTTCCGAGGCCCAGTGAAAGGCTTTGTCTCGGCATCCTTGACGAAGGACTTCATCGGAGCCTTCACCGTCGGCAGATCCCCCCAAGGCGTTGAGATGCCCAGGTGGGTCCTTTCCGTCGGCCACTGGAGGAGGACCTTGGCTACATTGGCAGCTTGGATTTCTAATTTAGGATGGGCAGGCCGTGGCTGATGGGCTTTGCAAAGCAGGGTGGCACTTGGCAGCCGTCCTTGGGAGGCTAGGGGGGGAAGGAAGGGGTTCTGTCTCCTCCTGGCCCTTCCTCCTTCCTACCTCTTCAGGCAAGGATCCCCACTTGGTACCAGGCCTGGGGAGAAGAACCAAGGCCTCTTCTGACGTTTCCTTTCGAGCATCCGCCTGACCGGCTGTGTGTTTTTCCCTGCCAACCATTTGCCACATGGGGACGAGAGGAGTTCCCTCCTCATCTGCAGCCCCGACTGATAAGGTGCTTGGCCTCATCTCGCAGGTGGAAACAGTGGCTTGAACTGACCCTGTGATGATCTCAGGTTCTGGAGCAGGGGGTTGGCCTAGACGACCTCCAAGGTCCCCTCCCAGCTCTATTCTGAATCGGTGTGATCAGAGCTAAAACCTCCTGTGTTAAAGGCGAGCGTCCCCAGCTCATCCCTCGTCCTTCAGTCCATATTTTAAGGTTGCTTCTGCTCTGGATTCGCTTGGATCTCGACTCCGTGCTGCCCTGCTGCGCTTCTGATGCCATCTTCTCAAGAACCTTCTCAAGGGCTCTGTGCATCCAGGAGGAGAAACTTTTGGAAAAGCACGCTTGCCCGTTCTGCTTTTGAAACTGCCTCTCAAAGCATCAGCTGGAAGGGAAGGAGACAGACACCCAGAGCTGTTCTGAAGCAAAATCGGCCAGGAGAAGCTTACGCGCCTTTCTCATCCATGGGATCTCCTTGGTCGTTTGACTCATCTGCCCAAACGGATCTTTTCCACCCATAAAAAGAACAGCCTGACCACAGCACGGCTCCAAGATGATTTAATTGACAGTTATTATTGTTTTGTTCCTTGTAACTAAGCAGACATCGGTAAACACATTTGGAGCCATGCTTACTCTTCTTCAGAACAGTTGTGTGTGGGTGTGCGTATGTATGCAAGGGTTCTACAATGACCAGCAATTCTGGTTAATACGTTTCTTGATTGTGAGGGCGAAATCTGTGTGCTCAAATCTTTGTGATCAGATTCAGGAGTAAATGTTCTTCATGCCAGTCAGACCATCTGGAATTGTGCAGAAATTTGGGCCTGTTTCTAGATTCTCAAGACTTAAAAGCAAAACAGAAATCGGCAACCAGTCCCCAGAAGCTGAGAATCTGTTATTTTCCCTCAGAATTGAGCAGATTTTAACTAAAAACTAAAAAAACCTTAAATAATACTGAAGAACACCATTTGAGACATCTCATGCTAAAGACTAATTGAGCAGGTTGTGTGCCTGTTCAACATGGCCAACTGGCAAATATTTGGGAATGCTGATAAAAATACAATTTAAATTTCAGATTAATGTCTTGACAGATTGTTTAAAGTTGAATATTAATCCTGTTGGCCTTCAGAAACAGAAATGCCTGAGTGGAGCATCCTTGGAAAAAGAGGAGCCTAAAATGGCTTGTGGCTCAATCTGAGTAATACATGAGCAGCATCTGAAACCTGATTGGGTTTTATTTGTGGGGCTAAATGCCTGATTCACCTTTCGAAATCAGAGGAATGCTGGGGCCAACTTGAAATTTAAGTCGTCTTAAAATTCCATAAATTGCATCTAGAGAATCTTGTTCTGAAAGGATTCAGCGTAACCTTAAACCCAACCGTACGACAATATGCAGTATGGAATATTTGAATTTCAGAAATGCTTTTGAAAATTGACGGTATGTGTGTGGTGTGCCTGCTTTTTGTAAACAAAAAACAAAAAAACCCTTATAGCAGAGAGATCTGGTAGTAACAATCAATCCAAAGATGTTTTTGGAGACTTTTTAAAAATGTGGTCAGTATAGATTTTTTTTTAGGCACCCGGGATGAAATGTTTTACTCCGGGTTCTGTACAGCTTTAATCAAGTAGCCATGGGTAAAATGTTCTCGCTCTCCGGGAAACCGGTTGCTGTTCTCGCTAACCGTGTTCCTCCCAGGTGCGCTGAGGGTGAGGCCATCTTCTCCCTGGGAGTTCTCAGCACCCTAGCCTGTTGGGTGATTTGAGCGGGGAATTCGCTTTCCCTCAGGTCCTCTCCAATTGAAACACTACATTTCTACTAGTTTGAGTGGGGCTTATTGCGTGGAAGGATCTGGTCACCCGACCCAAATATAATTGGATAACTTGTTCATAGCTGGAAGGGCAGATTGCGGAGAGCCCATGTGAGTCTGCAGAGGAAGAGCGAAGAAAGTTTTAAAAGATAATTTTAAATACATATATATATATATATATTCTTATTCAGCATGTTGGCCACTTGGCACAAGCCAGGTTTTATTTCGTGAGGGTTCCTTTTTGTATTCACTTTGGTAAGTCTACCGGGCAAATTGCCTCCCTGCCGGTAAAGTCTTTCAATTGTTGATGTGGGGAGACGGCAGGAAGGGATGGTTGATCAGCATTTTCACAGCTTCACAAACAGGAGAGGTTTCCCTAGAAAGCGTCCCCCAGTTCCTGCATTCCGTGAAGAGGGGAGATGTTTTCCATAGCAAGCCTTGCTCCGTACAGCCTGGGACTCCCAGCCACCACAATGTCCCTGGAAGACAGTTCAGCCAAATCGCCAGAAGCGGTTTAGACAGCTTTAGGATTTCAAGCGAACTCCTTGCCCTACAGATGGGCATGGGGAATGTTGGGAGAGGATCTTATGTGATCCAGGTAGTCTGGTGAAATTAAAAATCCCACCCTGAGGTCGAGTTTCCCGATTATGCTAAATCCTAGCGTGCATTATTTGGTTGCTGCTTAGCAGAGTGCTCCCCAAATCTGGGTAAATTACTCTAAATGGAATAAAAGTAGTTTTTCTTTGGAGAGCAACACATAGATTTAAGCCAGGACCTCGTCTGATAAGAGGTTTTGGGTAACGAAGATAAAGAGTTTGGGAAGTCCTGGCTTAGGATATTCAAATCCACCCATTGTGATTTTTTTTTCAACAAAACATAGTTTAGCTGTATATGTGAACTCACCCAGACTCTATTCAGGTATAAACAGGGGGAAAAACCTTCTCAAATTGATGTTTGCTATTTGATGTTTCAAATTATATTTTTAAATGCCCCGAAATTGCCATAAAATAAAATATACTTAAGTGCATTTAATTCTCCCCGAGCTGCATCCACAGGACTGCTAAAAATGCTCTTTGTGCCTTGTTAAAGGTTGCCTAGTAGAAACCTAGAAGTGGTGCAGGGGGGCAGCCAGTTCTAGCTTCCTGGGCTCGTTAGTTAGTTAGTTGGGGAAGCAGGTGCCAGGTCAGGTAAGCTGTTGCTCAGGTGTGCGCCTGACCCCTTTCAGGTGTTGAGTGGGACCCTGTTAGCATCAGGCTGCATTGATAACACCCAAGCCATTCCGTGGTTTGCTTTGACTTAAGTTGATGCATTCCGTGAAGCTAGCCAATCATGGTGTGGTCAACAAACTGTGATCAAGCAGGGTGTTAGGGCGGCAGCGGGTGAACCCAATCTTGTCCTGGAGGTGAAAGCCAGCTAGCTTAAAAGCTGCACGGCAGACTTTTTTCTGACCCTCCTCTTGCTACCTGAAATGGAAATGTGCAAATCAAGCCATACAACATGAAACTCGCACAAGTGCCAAAATCTTGAAAAGTCCTCATTGGAATATCCGGAGCTGCACTTTAAAAAGACTCGGTTACTTCACAGATTTAGTTCCTGAGCAGTGCAAGTGTATTTTTAAAAGGAACCTGGAAGCATTTTGCTCTACTGACCCGATGTCCATGTGAAGAGCACAAGAAATGCCCCGGGCAATATTGTGCAAAGTATAGGATTGTTAAGATTGCAACGTACATCTCCCTGTCACCTGCCCGTTCAGGTTTACATTGAGTGACGCATCACAAAGCTTGGAGGATCCTGAAGCCCCCATAGGTTGCTGCCGAGAAGATCCTTTCGGCTTCTGTCGATGGTGGAAAGTAGCTTCCTTCGACTTTGAAGCCCCTCCCTGCTCCTTGTCTCCTAAAGATGATTCTTCGCCGTTGTCACAGGGAAGGGATCGCCAAATGCTTGGACCTTGGTGGCAGAGCCCCATCCCATGCGCTGTATTGAAAGCATTGGATGAGAACCATACCAGTTTCTCTTTGCGGCGGGTGAAATGAACTCTCTTGGGATTCACAGGTGCCGATCTACTAGTGGTGCCTTTGTGGCTCCCTGGCTCGTACAATTATTCTGGGGTTGAGCCCGTTTAGCCGGAGGGTCTGCCCCCGTGCCGTTAGGCAACGCGGTGAGCACATGCATCTGCGCCCAAGCGATGCGGCTTCCGAACTATGAATTTGTGCAGGACCTCCGATGCAGCTTCCGACCTATGACTGGAACCTCCTGGCGGTGGCGTCCTTCATCTCCCCTCAGTGGACTCGTCATGAGCGACCTGGGCTCTGCCACCTCAGGCGGCTGCTGGCCGGCATGTCCGGATGGCCAGGACAGACTCGGATTTTACTGACGAAACATTTCCCCTCCCCCTTGTATGATAATGAGCCAAATTGGGTGGTGCATTGTTTTTCTGTTGAGCTTGCCACAGACCCTTGGGAGCAGCGCCCTCGCCTCACAGAAGGACTGAACCCGAGCTGGTTGGTGGTTTTGCGAGAAAACAGGCTGCCGGAAGCCTTCCAGCAAAGGGACATGAAGGGCAAAAATTCAGGGATGATCCTGCAGATTTTGAGCTGTTGAAAGCTGTGCTGAGAACGACTGCTAGATGACCTCTCTTTGCCAGGGCTAGTTGGGACTGGACGGGACTGGCTGTGTTCCGGATGGGCAGGGGCCGCAGGGCTTCCAAAACCGACCTCCACGCTACTAAATCCTCAAGAGGCTGGCCGTTTAAGCTCAAACTTTTCCAGGCTAGGGCAAGAAACAGCCTCTCCGATAGTCAACTTGGAAGGTGCGGTTGAAATGCCTCAACATAGCTTTGGGTATTCATTTCAACCTCAAGAGAGTTGGGGGAAGATTTGACAAGAGGTAGATAGTCCAATGTAGCTTCGAGCGGTAAAAGAGCATAAATAAGAGACAGAGGTCAGTCCGTCCATTTTTCTCGGTAGCAAAGCACTTAATTTCGGCGGGATTGGGCTTGTGCCTGCCGCTCTTCGCTGGCGCACTCAGGGTGCACATCCTCCACACGTGCGACGCTCTTTCTGAGCGGAGTGGACAGGGCCGGTGTCGGGGTCTCAAAGGTGCTTTCTCAAAAGGCAGCTTGACAGTTTTTCCCCTCCAAGGAGGAAGGAGACGCTTCGCTTCTCATCCAAGAAGCTTCATCGGTTCTGGCAGGGTGGGTGGCGGCGATGGATGGAGGGGGAGTCAATAGTCCAGTTGCTTTTTGAAGGGGGGGGAAGCATCTTTGTGGAAGCACCATCAATGACTTGGATGACTGGAAATCTCCAAAGACGTGCAGGTGGGGTGCCAGCCCTGTAGAGATGGCCATGGCGGCAATCGGACCACTGCCGGGGTTCCTGGTCAACCCAGTTGAGGCTCTGGAGGTCGGGCAAAGGGAAATGGGCGATTCTCCGGCACAGGGGAGCAGTCGGGGAAAGCTGGTCGACATACCTGCCTGCTTAGCCCTTGTGCCTCAAACAGGACGAGGTTGCGAGCGTCTTCGAGCTGCAGAAGCGATGCTGAGCGAGCGGCCCCTCCTCTCCCACTAGTAGCCCTCGATGCAAGGCGGTGGCTGGCATCACCCGAGGCCCTTGGAGGGCTCCTTCCGACCTTGGGTGGAAGTAGTTCAACTCTTGGTTCCTCGGGAAACGACGTTCTTCGCGTGATGTTTTGTGCTTATGGCTGTATATTGCTTGTTGTCCTTTGGCCTTTAGTTTTTCTCCCATTAAAAGCCTGTAACATCCACGTCTTGTTTCATATGTGAAATTTCAAGCTCTGGGATGTTTTCCCCGCCCCCTACTTTCTAATAAATTTTTTAGAAATCCCCTTCCCATTTCAGAAATCACGTGAACCCAGCTAGGGAACGGCAGCAGCTTCAACCAGGACAGGCGCTGTGGGGAAATGTGACTGTGAACGAGTTGGGAAAGGCTTAACAAGAAGCTGCTTTCCCTTTTTCCCTAGCTCAGTCCCATGGCTGTTTGTGGCCAGGCCTTCCGCCTCAAAAGCCCACCTGCAGCCCCTCCACGTTCTTGTCCCACTCTGCAGGGGGCCACGCTGCTCCCTCCTCCTCCCCAGACCTTCCTGGATGGACAGAACGCAAACTGATCAGTCGTGAGTTTTAAGCAGACTTTATTCATCTTAACACAACATCAAACGAAAGGTACATCCTGTATCTCCCACCGTGGCTGGACCGCCACCCGGTGGGTCTTCCCAAGAGGGTCCTCGACAGCAGCAGCTGGCATCTGACCCAACTAGTGATAAAGGGCTGTGGACAACGGGAGCCGTAGCAGGACTCGACTCTTGGGCACACCGGGATGGAGCTGGGCGATATATGGCCACGTCTCCCAGCAGATGATGTGTGAAGAACCGCGCCGAACGCTGGGATCCCAGCAGACTGCAGTGGTGGGAAGTTTCCAGCTTTAGTAACTGGACTCTATAATAAAGTGCTTTATCTGACCGGGAGCCACTTCAGCCCTGAGGGCAATGGGATCGCTCGATTCTGCTGAGGCCAAGCGCGTCCTGACACGAATAGAGAGCCCCAACACTTGCATGCCGTTTGCAGGAAACCGCGTGCCGGGCCTGTCGCCTAATGCAGGTCTAGCCGCGCTGCTTCTGCATAAGGACCCTGGAAAGCCAGTGGAAGGCTAACTTTCCTGGCTGCGGGTCTGCAGAGAGGTGTGCTCCCCTCCCCCAAAGGAAGATCCTCCCTTTCTTGTTTCCCAAGGCCAAAGCAACAGCCCCCTCCCAAGTACGGCGGGAGTTGTGCACGGCCTCTCTAAGCGGCCACGGATGGGACGCACGGGGGCGGGGGAAGGAGAACACGCTCAGATGGGTCCCCTTGTGCTCCTTCGCAGGCAGCGAGGCAGGGCAGAGAGCGTGCAAGCCGCGCCTTCCCTCCTGGCCAGCCGGCATTTGATAAAACACTCGGGATCCGATTCCAGATGAAGCTGAGCCGAGGGAAGTCGCGTCTTCCCAGGGCTCCTCCCCTTTTGAGGGTCATGGGGGCATCAAGACTCCTAAGCTGACGTAACTCTCTACCAACTTTCCCCTCCAGATTTCAGTCTGTTCTATTTTGATATGAAGACAAGCCAGGAGGCAGATGGAACCATGCTTGGCCTGTCCCCAAGGAGCCGCCGCAAAGGCGCCGCGCAGCCTGTCCTGCGGCCGGGCTCTGCGCGCTCTGCGGCCCCCGTTCCCCTCGGTGAATCCAGACAAGGAGGCAATCGAGGCAGCTGCTCTGGAGCGCTGAAGAACATGGATGAACTAAGTCCTAAGGGCCC
>JANHFO010001465.1:96846-107800 GCA_032468095.1 Pareas carinatus
GCGCTTCACGATGCTGTTCCAGGGCGGCTTCCTTCCCAGGAGGGAGATTTCTTTGCAGGAGGAATTTCAAACCTTGCAAAGTGTGACGACAAGGGCCTCCATTTGAATGATGTTGAAAAGTAATGTAATGTTGTCATTTTCTAATAATAAAAGTTTTGTATCTGCAAGTGTCTGTCATTGATAACCAAATGGAGGGTCCCCCCCCCCGAATTGCCTCCATAATATCTATTGAACCCAAATGGATTTCCTTCTAAGTGCATAAGAATATTAATGACTCTTTTGGTCGAGTTTTTTTTTTATCTCTGAAAAGCTATATGTGGTATGAGAAGCTTCCCTATAGAAATCTGTAGGAAGAACCTGTTAGGTTTCCTGAGTTCATCCAATAGTATTTAGTATGTTGGACTGGCACCTGGCGAGACCCAGGTTCAGGTCTTCCCTCAATAACTGAGCCCATCCTACCTCACTGGATTGTAGTTATTTTATTTTATTTATTTTTATTTAATTAGATTTTTATACCGCCCTTCTCCTCACGGACTCAGTTAGCAAAAACGCTGCCTTAAGCTCTTGGAGAAAAGTTGAAAACTATATCTAACAAGCGCATAATCATTGCTCCCTGTGTCAGATTTTATTTATTTGATTTTTATCCATTTTTAAAATCAATTTCTCCATATTTATTTGCTTTTGCTTTTATTTCTTTAAAAGTAACTGAAAGCAATTTTAAAGTGCAGGTATTCTTCAACTTATTGAGGCCAAAATTTCTGTTGTTAAGTGAGACAGTTGTTTAGAAGGTTTTGTCCCATTTTACGACCTTTCTTACCATCGTCGTTAAGTGAATCAGTGCAGCTGTTCAGTTAGTAACCCGGTTGTGAAGTGAATCTGGCTTCCCCCCACGGACTTTGCTGATTAGAAGGTCGCAAGAGGGGATCATGTGACACACACCACCACCACCCCGGAATGCTGCCGCCATCATAAATATGGGCCAGTTGCCAAGCGGCCAAATTTTGATCATGTGACCACTTGTAAGTGTGAAAACACGGTCATGGGTCACATTTTTCAGATGCTGTTGTAACTTCAAATGGTCACTAAATGGACTGTTGTAAGTCGAGGACTACCTGGAAAACATTAATTTGTTCTGTTTAGGTTGTTATACCACAGTTCTCAAATGTTTGAGCTTCAGGCATAAGGGAAGTTGCCTTTTCTAGTACTCCACTTCCACTTTTGGTTTCCTTTTCGCCTCGAAAAATAATTGCAATCATCTTTAAGATGGGGGCATATAGCTGGTTTCGAGACCAAAAATAGAATACCCCACATGCTCTGTGTGCGTTTCCCGACATAATGTTTTGAGGCCAGAGCTCTGAATAGTTTCATCTTCATTCAGGGTCTGCTTGTTTACAAAGCCTGGTTGCATTCCATGAAGGTTAAGGAATAAATCTTCTAATTAACTAACTAGGTAGGTATCTAGCTAACTTATACATTCCCTCGCACGTTCTGGTAGAGAGATATTCCCTGTGGATGGACTCGAGCATGAGTCTGAAAGTTCAAAAGACTAAAACTCTAGTTCTGGTGACCGACCCAGATTGGATCCTGCAACTAACTAAATCACTCACTCACTCACCTAACTAACTAACTTAATAACTAGCTTCGTCTTAAGAGTGTCTGCATGCCCTTTGGCTTAATGCAAACTTTTTATATTCAAAAAAATAAAATAACTCTTGAATAGCTCAAGGTTGACTCCGCCTTCCATCCTTCGGAGGTCGGTCAATTGAGGACCCAGATTGTTGGGGGGGCAAGAGGCTGATTTCTATAAACCGCTTAGAGGGGGCTGTAAAGCACTGTGAAGCGGTATATAAGTCTAAGTGCTATTGATATTGCTATAAATTCACTGATCAATTATTCTTTGGTTTTGCTCCATCTATTAACCAATAATGAGCCTGTATAAAAAGCTTGTGAAAATGAAAACTTTGAAATTCAGAGGTCATTTCATGCACATTGATACTGAAGGGCCATCATTTGGTTGATTTTACAGCAGAATAATATTTTGTGATTTGAAATAATGCTTTTACTGAGATGTTGCTTTTGGTTTAAATGACAGCATTTCCCTCACATTAGAAATGCTCTTAAATTGAAAGTTGGGGATATTCTTAATCTATGGGAACCTTCTCAGTTTTTCTCTCTTCTGATTATTCAGAATCACAAACAAATTATGCAGTTTAATAATAGACCCAATAAGGTTGTGTCCTACAATTTTTCAAATAAACATGTGCATTTTTAAAACAAATGTGAACACTCTACTCCATTATTTTTGAATTGTATTAATATGGAACGACTTTCATCAAATTAAAATGTTGGCCTTCGGGGTGTTACTTTCTAATGATATGAACAGCTCTGCCCCATAGCAGTTCGTGGGAATCGATCTAATAGATGATTTTGCAAGCTTTTTCTTGTGCCATATAATCTATTAACATCCTATTTTAATGCTACTTTAACTGCCGGATAAGCGGTCTGAATAGCAATATTGCAAATCTGGGAGAAGATTAAAAAGAGCCTCTTGATCAGGAAACCCAGCCGAGCTCCAGTTCAGTGTTTCCAAACTTCAGCAACTTTAAATAGGTGGATTTCAAATTCCAGAATTCCCCAACCAGGCTGGCCGAGGAATTCTAAGAGTTGAAGTCTGCCTACCTTGAAGCAGCAGAGGTTGAACGACTGAGGTGGAAGGACCCTGATCTAGATCTTGCCCTTCTATAAAGCTGTAGAACAGGGTTTCCCCACCGTGATAGTTTTAAGGTGGGTGGACTTCAACTCCCAGAATTTCTCAGCCAGCATGGAAGTTGAAATCCACCTGTTTAAAGTTGTTGAAGTTGGGAAACACTGAACTAGAGCTTGGCTGGGTTTCCTTTTAATGAAGAGTTATAGAAGCTATACCATGTCTCCTGTGATAGAGGTGGGAACTTCCATACATTTTGAGTTAAATCCCTGTCAGTGAAGCCCCCGCTAGTCTGCCACTGTTCCAGTTGTTATGGGAGTCCTTGAGACCCAAATGCTTTAGCATCTTGGAACTCCCAACCGTTTGAACCCTATGATATAAGGTCTCCTGTCTTGAGCAACGGGTTGAATTAGAAGACCTCCGAGGTCTTCCTTCCAGCCCTATCATTCTGTGTTCTCTGCCTAATTCCTGGAGGCATTCTCTGTGCAGTTGGCCACACTGAGATCCTTAGGCTTGTGACTTGAGATTGGTCCTCGATCCCCATTAAGCACTAGGCAGAATCAGGTAGATCTGCAGTGTGGGAAGGTCCCCTCCAGGGACAGATGTCCTGCTGTGATGGTATCCCAGGACCAGGAATTGGATTCCTTGCAAAGCTCTTACGAATATTCATCCAGGCTGGCTTTTCGAAGTAGTTATACAGGTGAGACTCAAAATAGACTTACATACCCGTGTAGAATGGCTGTATTACTATTGTCCTTCTTCTATTGATATTTTAGGATTATATTACTTTGTTGTTGTTTGTATGTACAGCGAGGACTTATGTACCGGAGTCAAATTTGTTGTGTGTCCGGTCACATTTGGCCAATAAAGAACCATCCTATCCTATCCTATCCTATCCTATCTCATTCTATTCTGTTCTATTCATTCTCTATTTATTCTCTGTTCTATTCTATTTACAAACACAGATGCACATATTGTGGCAGGTTTTACTTTTTATGTAGGATCAAAAAAACTTAACAATCGTGTTAGGGAATGGAAGGATTTTTTTCCTTTGGAGAAGCTGCCGGGGTTTCCCCCACTGTGCTGGCTTGGATCCCCTCGGCTTCCACCCATTTCTGTAAATGCCTGCTCTGCTTTCCCTTTCCCTTTCCCTTGTTCTGTGGGAGTGTCGCCTTTTGCGCCATTCTCCCAATAATCCAGGCAAGGCCCACTGATGATGACTTAAATGCATTGACACTAATAAATTCTATTGCCAGATGGGGAGTTCCCCCCCCCCAATGAAACGTTTAGGAGCAGGGTACCAGAAACGAGGACCTTTGCGGTTATATATTTTAAGGTATCCCTGTCTGCTTAAATGGATTGAATTCAGATTACTTTTTGATACCATTGTCTGTGAGAGCTAAATGGAACTTGGGTCTTTAGAAGCAGGTATCCAATGACAAAAGCAGCCGTAGCTCGCAGCAGTCGCTTCCAAATTCTTCCGGTAAGCCTTTGTTTGGCAACTGCTGGAAACAAGCTGTTGTGCTAGCCACTGGTAGCAAGGCGGTTTGTTTTCCTATAATTAATTTTCAGTTGTCAGATTTCATTCTGTGATCTTTCCCCAACGCCAGAAATTGAATGGCCCGTCTAAAATGTCTCCTGCCGTGTTTGCCCAAACTGTGTACATTGCCTACAACTTTTCCAGGTTTTTAGAGGAATTTGAGAACAATTTGCAGGATTCCAGAGGCCTTAATACACAATTCTAAGGCATTATTTTAATCTGGTTAGCAAACCATGCTTATAACAGCGGCACATCAAACCTGCACTTATTAAGCAGCACTTGGTATCGATTTTCTGACAAAGTGTCCTGCTGACAATTGATCTTCTTTCTTTCCTTTTTAATACTAAGATCTTTCCGGTGCAATTAGCTTAATTTCAGAATCAAAATTTCAAAAGCCCCATTTAGGGGCTATCCCAAACTGTTATATTAGAAAACATTTTATCGGAATCATGCTTTGAAGAATTTATTCTATATCTTACTCACACGTTCCCAGAGAAACAGACTTGCCGCTTAGCCAGCAATGCGCTGGCGGAAATCCTCAGCGCATTATATCGGAAAAGGGCCCAGCAAAAGCCCTGCTTGTATTGTGTAATCCAGATGTCACAGTAATTGCAAATTAAAATGCTTTAATGCGAAAGGGAAAGCAAGAGAGAGAATATGTGTGTGAAAATTCAATTAATTTTGTTTTAACAGAAAGTGTTCTAGTTTTAATTATTCTGTTAGGAAAAGACAACCAAGGCTTTAAATGTAGATTATTTTAGTATTTGTGATTTTAATTGTCTTGGCTTTAGCTTTGGTTTTGTCTTGTATTTGCAATGTTTTTATATGAGCTGTTTTGAGCACTACGTGAACAGAAAGGTGGGCAAGATTAATTCCAACAAAAACAAAGACATCTGCTCATTTTTTATTTTAGTAAATATAGACGGGTATGCGTCTTGAAATGTAGAATAAAGTTGCATGTCAATTTATTACAACAATCCTCCTTAATAAACACTCAGCTTATTTGACTGTTGTCATACTATCATTTTAAGTTCTAGTTCTGTAAATTGCTTTTCATTATGATGTTCCCCAGTTTTTACCAGATCTTGCTCTCAGAGAAATAATAGTAAACAAGACAGTTAAAATCTATTAAGGGAAGGTGCCGCGTCTGAACCTGAGGATGCTATATTTCTTCTCTTTCTCATTATTATTATAGGGAGATGCAGTTCTCGTTCCTAATTATTTCAAAGCCAGATTAGGATTCTAGTAATATGTTTTGTTTTGTTTTTTAAATCCCATACTTTATTGGAAAGTATGGCTGTGTATCTTATTCAGAATTAGTGTAGTATATAATTCTTTTCAAATTTCAATTATTCAGAACGCTGTGTAAGTACATTGTACTGTTTTTCTCCTGTTTTGAGAGATGAATTGGCCTTGTACTGCTCGAAAGTTGAGGTCAGCAATTCTTACATTATGTCTCATTTTTAATTTTATTCATTTTTCTGGGAAATTTCAGAAATAGAAATGGTAGGCTCAATTCCTTCCCCAGAGCCAAAAAAAAGAAAAAAAAGAACACTGTCCCAAGATGGCTAATTGAAGCTGTGTGTTAATCTGTCTGGACTGTTTTCTTTCAGGATACAAGCAGTCGCTTCGAGACGCAGATCCAGATTTTGCTGTTCATCAAGGATCGCAGTGTGGAAGGCTCTGCGAGATCAAAGGTACACTTTCCTTCCAGCAGCTCTGCATCTATTGTGCTTCCAAAGAATTGAGGCGCAGTTCAGTGGATTCACATTTCTAAAACAATAGAGAATGCCCTCACTGCCATGTTGAAGGCTTACATATTAGCTAAACTGCAATGGAGATGTTTGGCTTTTTGTTTACTGGGTTGCGTGAACCCAGATTATTGCATCCTAATTAGCACATCATAGGTCTCCCAAAGGTGGTCTTTTTTCCCAAGAGACAACTGGACTTCCTTTGTTTTTTCTTGAAGACGTTTCGCTTCTCACACAAGATGCTTCTTCAGTTCTGACTGAATGGTGGAGAACTGAAGAAGGTTCTTGGATGAGAAGTGAAAAGTCTTCAAGGAAAAACAAAGGGAGTCCAGTTGCCTCTTGAAAAAAAGCACCTTTGTCCCAACCTGGAGGACTGGTGATCTCCATAGATACCTCATAATGCAGCAAGCCATGGCTTTGCATAATGTACAAACTTACCTTGGCAACTTTAAGGTGTGCTAAGAAACCCTGATCTACACAAAGTCTTTGGATGGGTGCCAGGAATATGTGGATGACATACACATAATAGTTCTAGTTCTCTTTTCCATCTTCTTCAAGTGGGTCAACTTCTTTGGAACAGACTGGATTTGAGATGAAGCATAACTAGCTAGATCTGAATGTGGGCCAGTCTAAAGGTGTGCATGATTTACCTTCTGTCAGTGGTGTGTGATTTACCATCTTCACAGAAAGAATTTTCCTGACTTTCGTCATCCATGGGATGGTTTGCGTCCAGAAGGCGTCGCACTGATGATGTTACATAGTTTGGTAATGAAACGTCTGCAAGAAAACCACCAAACTCAGAGAGCACCAAGGACTCCACAACTAGGTTCTGGTAGTGTGTGTTATGCAGGCAAGCCTTTGAAGCTAACCCAGAAGCGCAATGGATTCAGAATTCAGCACTCAGAGAGTTCTGAGATGTTCCCCATTGGAAACATTGGTCCCAAACCAAATTCAGAGTACTTGTTTCAACAACGTGATTTGAAACCCGCCTACTTAAAGAATATGATTTCCCTATTTTGCATGATCCGGCAACTCCATTCACTCTCCGTGAAGTGCTGCCTAAGAGGCATGGCTGGAAATAATTGAGGTCCAGCAGCCGTGCCTCTAATGTGCAACTCTCTCCTCCAGGAATCTAGTCCTTGGCTGATTTTAAGTGGAACTCCCCCAAACCTGTAGTATTTGCATAAGTTAACATATTTTGCATTTTAAAAAATATTGTTTTATCATAGAAAATAAAATATAAAACAGTAAAACAAACAAAATGAAACAGATCAGAAACATATATTCAACAACCCTAACAACAACCACAACACAAAAATAGTGTACAAAAAAGGAATGAAAAATGGTCAATTAAATTTAACAAATATAGGTTCCACCGTGGGTTGGTGTGGAAAGAAAAGAGAAATCAATGAATCTCCCCTTTTACAAATATATATGCATATCATGGAAGAAAGAAGAAAAAAGCAGTCAACAGATTGAGCTAAATATTACACTAATCTTCATTAATCCTCTCTTAACCATCTGATATTATATTTAGCATGTAGAAAGTCCATAGACAATTTCTAGTCTCTTATAAAGCTATCTAGTCCATTATCTCTACTCAAAGCAGTTAATTTTGCCATATTTGATACCAAATTGGTTTTTATTATTTGGATTTTTTTTAATTCAGCCATTATTTAATGTTTTTAGAACTGTTTTTAAGTTTTGATACTGTTTATATTGTGTTTTATCTGGCTGTACACCGCCCTGAGTCCCATGTGGAGAAGGGTGGTATATAAGTTCAATAAATAAATAGACAAATAAATCTCTGCTAGTTCAGTCAATTTCGGGATCCATTCTTCAACAGTTGGCATCTCTTTTTCTTTCCAATGTTTGACAAGTACAATGTTTCGCAGCCGTCCCCATGTGAAAGAATAGCACCCCACACTGTTTTTCAATTGTCATGTCCATCATACCTAAGAGAAAAACTTCATTAATATTTGTATCTTAAATATTTTCTGCATCTTCATTGTTATCCAGTATATTTTTACATATTTGCAAGACCGCCACATAGGATAAAACGAACCTGGATTTTGGCTACATTTCCAACACTTGTTAGAAACCCCTTTATACATTTTTGCTAGTCTATCTGGGGTCAAGTACCAGCGATACATCATTTTGTAAAAGTTTTCTTTCGAACTCTAATTTATATTTTGCATTTTTATGAATTGGTTTGATGGGTGGCTTTGAGAAAAGAGCAGAGTAGAACAGCAAAGCAAAACGGAACAGAACAGAACGGAATACTTTATTGGCCAAGTGTACATACAAACAACCAAGTAATGTGATCATGATACCAATAAGAGAAGGAAGTAGAAAAGATGAGAATGATAATAGTAATACAGCCCTACTACATGGGTAAATATCTTTAGACATAAGACTGTGGTGGATATCGGATGCTTTGCGCATTTATGTGTGCTTTTATAATTATTTGCTGTTTTATTGTTTTCTCTGATGCTGTTTTAATTAAGAGTCGTGGTTTATTGCTATCTTGTGTTGGGTTTTAAACCATCATAGACTGGTGTGCCAGGAGTATGTGAGCATAAATAGTTCTTCCGGTCATTTATTTCTGTTTTGTAAACTTTCCCATTTAATTAAGCCACTTGTCCAGCATGGTGTAGGGTCCCCTGCTTGAACAAGGGGCTAGACTAAAAAAACATCCAAGGTCTCTTCGAACCCCATTATTCTTTGTTCCATGATTATAATGTGTATCATTTAAAAGCTTTAAAGTATATAAAGTAAACTTAAGCTGAAAATTAAATTAAGGTATCCAAGACGTAGGAGTGCTACTGTATGTCTTCCGGTTTGTTTATTGCATTAACAAATATTACTAAAGAAATAACTAGTCCACAGGTATGTGCATGGAAATCATGCAGACTTTCCCCTTTAGTGGCTCTTGATAAATTAGGTCATATTTGGTCTTTGTTTTTAAATGGAATTCTGCCAAAAAGTTTATGATCGGATTTCCTAGCAAGGTTCACAACTCTGCAGGAGATGGGTGGATATCGGATGCATTGCGTATTGATGTGAGATTGTGTACTTCGGGGGCAGAGTAAAGTTTCCATGTGGCGCTGTGGCCGTTTAATGTGGTGCTCAGTGCGAACCCTGATTTATCTTCCCAGGCATCTTTGAGAGGGAGACACGGTGTTTTCCTGGCAAGCCTGATATGGAGGTTTTTATGAATGAGTCCAAAGGACCTCCACAACTCTTGGAATGTAGCATAAAGTGAGGTGTGAGATTGGGATTGCACAGGTGCTCTGTATTGTACATGCTCTGACCTATCAATTATTACCCAGCAAGCTACCTGGGAAGGGCAAAGGACAGTCAGTCTACATCTCTCTAAAGGGGGGGGAGGGAACTGTGGCCCTTTTATGACTTGTGGGCTTCAACTCCCAGAATTCCTGAGCCAGCCATGCTTGATGTGCACAAGTCATAAAGGGGCAACAGTTCCCCACCTCTGCAAGGTAATGTTCTCCGGTGTAAATGCTCAATACTTACATACAGGCTACAATTGACAAACTGTGGTCACAACACATTCATTATCCTGAAGAACATTCATCCTGTCATGTACCTATTAGGTACATTTATAATTATAAAAGTATATTCATCATGTCATCATGTTATGAAGTACAGTCATCATGTCACAAAACATTTCATCATGTCACTTATCAACACATTTGTAACCTAAAACAGGGAGATTTCCCCTTTTTTTGTCTCCCCCCCCCACTTCTTTAGTAGAAGAGCAAAAAAAAATATTGTCAGTGGCCAACTTTGCTGGCTACCCAGAATGACACACACTCTACATGATTCATGTATATTTCAGCATCATTATTATTTCATAAATGCCATTTGCACCAAAATGTATCCTCAAAATTTATGGCAGCCTAAAATAATAACTTAATTGCCTTTATATATTATGAAGGCACTAATGTTGTTTTGTCCTCAGCGCAACTCTTTTATATTGTAGTGTTTACTTAAGGGCATATTTGTTCCTTCTAAATGAGTCAGGAAGCTAAAGGCAGCATGGAATCACACAGGGCAAGGAGGCAGCTGCTCAGATTAAACAACCGTTTCAGGTATGAGGTCTTTGTTTGAGTTTGAGTTTATTTGGATTTTTATACCGCCCTTCTCCCCGAAGGGACCAGGGCGGTGTACAGCCATTTAAAAACAACAGTAAACAACAGCCCACGTCTCTAGCCCACGATTCTATAACGAGCATCCTAGAAAATACTTTTTGCGTGACCGTTACGTTGCCTGTGTCTTTACTGTGTCCCACAAAATGAACCCAATGGTATATTACCTGAAGATAATTGCATAGGCATTAACTCTGCTACCCCCAGCATTATCGTTTTGATGATTTTATATAAAGCAGTGCCGTCTTGGATGCTCTTCACCCCTCTGTCCAAAGGAAGCTCGTAATATGATTTAGTATGTCAAAGAAAGGAGAGGAAGGGGGGAAAACCATGAAAAGCACAATAAACTAAGCCAGTGTTTCTCAACCTGAGCAGCTTGAAAATGTGTGGACTTTGACTCCCAGAAGTCAAAAAGCCGGCTGGGGAATTCTGACAGTTGACGTCCACACCTCTCGCTAGCTTTCTCATTGAGCTTTCAGAAAGGACCGGCCCGAGCCGTGCATTTTGGCTGCTGTTGATGGCAGTCTTAATGTGGTGCTCTTCATTGTGCACCTGCGTGTTCCTTTCTCTCCCCCTTCTTTGGACAACACAGTTCAGTTTTCCAAAGAGATGCTTCCTTTCTCCATTGCAGCTGTATGGATTCATAGTGGCAGCCTCTTGGGCTTGGCTGGATTCTCCGACTCCCAATTCAGTGATCTCCCCTTGAAAAGATCAGGTCCCTCTCAAAGGAAGTGTAGAGGGATAGTCATCATCCCAGGGCCTTCACCTCATGACAACTATGCTCTCTCTC
>JANHFO010001465.1:132589-142889 GCA_032468095.1 Pareas carinatus
AATGGGGACAGTAGGACAAGGACAGTTACAGCTGTGGAAGGAAGGACAACCTTCTGGCTCTTCTGGATGCAGCTGCCAGAGATGTCTCCATCCAGATGTCGACATTAGGAGGCACCTACAAAGTCCCACAGGTTTGTGTGGGAGCTCATTTAGAGCAAAACATGAGTGAATCTAGTGCTAAAAATGAAAGCGGAATATTCTTATATTCAGCTGATGTTTGGAGCTTAATATATGTCACTACCAGAACAAACTCAATCACAACATCTGAGTATTTTTGGGGCAGATAAAAGGTCTTCAGCTACTGCCCTCAGAACTGAATTGTGAATTTACACAATTTCTTCTTGGTATAAAATCAGGTTATACAATTATTGCTTTAAAATTCAAATTGTTGAAACTGGCAAAATTGTGGGTGTTGGAAAGACAAAAAAACTTCTTGGATTCTACAATTGACAATTTGTATTAGGAGTTGTGGTCTCTTTGTC
Organism: Pareas carinatus; assembly: GCA_032468095.1. Classification (NCBI taxonomy): domain Eukaryota; kingdom Metazoa; phylum Chordata; class Lepidosauria; order Squamata; family Pareidae; genus Pareas; species Pareas carinatus. The sequence goes on from JANHFO010001465.1 coordinate 133,072, forward strand.
TCTTGTACAACTGGAGTAGAAGCTCAAAAGTGTGTTCCATAAATAACCTGGAATATAGAAGTAGAGAAAGAAGTTGCAGTCGTCAAAAATAACATATAATATGGCCCTTTATTGGATCAAAACATTTTATCTGGCATTTTTAAATTCAAATATAATTGCAGTAAATTGTAGGGGTGATACAGAAATTTGTATTGCATTCTATATTTATATTTTTTACTTAATTTGTTTTTTGCTTTCTATTTTTAGTCCAACTGTTGATATTCTGTCTTTCATATTTTAAACAATAATAAATCTACAAACTATTCTAATATATTCATCAGAACAAAATTGGATTTGTTAATAGTTAATACTTTGTTGTTAATCTGTCTGCTATTATAACACATCATTCTTCATTGCTTTTTCAGATTAATATTCAAATTGTGTCAGAGGCTCTGAGTGATAATAGCAAATTCCCCTTTTTCCACCAGTTGCTTCCCAAGGAAGGGTTCCAGAACCCAGCCATTGTCCAACTGCTGCTCCGTTTCAGATGGACCTTGATTGGCCTCTTCGCTTCAGACACAGAGAAGGGAGAGGATTTCATGAGAATTTTTGCTCCTCTGCTTGTCAGAAATGGAATTTGTGTTGTTATATCACAACGATTTTCAGCATCTTTAGATACAGCAGCCCTCAGGAATGGCCTCTCCAAGTGGAGACAAGTCAACGCCTTTGTTCACTTCATAGAATTTGATTCCATTTGGGACAGAATTCTTCCTTTTCATTTAACGTTTATGCTTTTGCCAGGGCGCATTGAAGGGAAAGTCTGGATCCTCACAAATTTTGCATTGTATCATATAAAAAAGCCCAGACCGGTCAATTATGTCCATAGTATTTGGAACTTTGTTTTTTTGGTAAATGAAAGGCCAGTGCATGGTGCCTTTGAGCCCTATTTCTTTGTGGAACCTGATTTTGCAGATCCTTATTTCAGCTGTTCTCATTCAAAGAACGCCTTTTCTGTCAAAGGCCGGAGAAGATGCACCCAGAAAGCTCCACTGGGAACCCAAGATAAACAGAACAGGGTCCGGATCACAAATCATCCTGATTCATACAGTTTTATTCAGACTCTGGCTCAGGCCTTGAATGCTGCCTATTCCTCCAGATCGAGGAGGAGAAGGAAGGAGGGTGAAGAGAGGCTGGGGGCTTCAAGACTGCAGCCCTGGCAGGTAGGGGGTCCCAGTACGGATCCATTAATCTGAGTTTCTTTGAAAAAGGAACAAAAGGGAGAAGGAGGGGAAACATCTCAACCTCCTTATGGTACAAAAGGCCAACAGATTTGGCCAATCTATTCACTCACAGGATAATGTTCCAAAGAGCAGATACCATGACAGATAAAATTTGATATCAAGCACTGCTAATGTTAAAAAAGATGTGTGGATTTTAAAATAATTTTCTGCATCTATTGTTTTGTTATTAGTACTGCTGAAATTTATGTTCATACATTAAAGGATACTTTGAGACCATCTATCCCATCCCCTCCTCTCTGCAGGAATCCCAGCTGATCCCACCTGACTGATGGCTGCTGAGTCTTTGCATTCAGACCACCAGTGACGGGGAGACAGAAATTCTCTGCTTTACAGGCTCAGCTCCAAAAGGGCTCCTCCGTTCACAATTTCTCCCCCTCTTGATCACTCAGAATCTCCTTTCTTTCAACTGAGCGCATTTTTTCCTGGTCTGACACTCCGGAATAACAGGGAGCAGATCTGAATTTCTGTCAAACACCTTTCAGTTGTTGACAGAGGGCTGAGTCCTCCCTTCCCCAGCCGAGAGATTTGGTAAATGGGATTTGGTAAATCTTGTCTTTTCTCAAGACTCACTTTTGCTTTGCAGTCAAGTGTGATTTTGAGATAAATTTCATAAATATTTACTTATTTATTTATTTACAAATAACTTGTAAATTTACTAACTAGCCAGATTTACTTTACATTGATGTTACTAACTTTAACAGCAGCAGTGATTCACTTAACAACTGTGGCAAGCAAGGTCGTAGAATGGGTCACAACTAACGCAATGACTGTCTCCCTGAGACACAGAAATGTCGTCCTCATTTGTGGTTGTAAGTCATAGAGCTCAGAATTATAATAGAGTCGGAAGGTCTTCTAGTCCAACCCCCTGTTCTAGCCGGAGACCCTACACCAGGGACTTCCAGTTCAAGGTGGAGGCAACCTCTCTCCTCCACAGGAAGCCCTCACCCTTCGGGTCAGCCCCTCTCCAGGGCAGCAAGATGGCTAGCAGCGAGTTCCTCACAGAGAAATGACTCGCGTTGAAATAGCGGCACTGAGGAAGTGACAAAGAGTTGATGGCATTGGGACGGCTTCCCCCTGCTGGCCAGAGCGAGTCAGCACCATTGAGTTCTCCCATTCTCATTTTCCCTTGGTGCAGATTTCTTTCTTTCCATTTAACAGTTATGCGTTTGCCAGGACCCATTGAAGGTAAAGTCTGGATCCTCACAAATTTTGTAGGGTATGTAATAGAAAAGCACAGACTTCACAAATCTATTCATAGTGTTTGAAATTTGCATATTTGGCAAAAAATACCGAAAAGTTGATAACTTTGAACCCTATTTCTTTGTGGAACATCCATTTTAAAATGAGTATTTTCACTGTTTTCTTTCAAATCACATCTTTTCTGTCAAACACTGGAAAAGATGCACCCAGAAAGCCCCACTGGAGGCTTAAGAAAAAAGGAACTGCATTCAGATCAAAAATCAGTACAAATATTAAGCCCATGCCTTGAATGCTGTCTATTCCTCCAGATCAAGGAAGAGAAGGAGGACAAAGAGAGGTTGGGGGCTCCAAGGCTACAGCCATGACAGGTATGAGGTCCTGATATGGATCCATTAATCAAAATTCCTTTTGAGAGGGAATAAAAAGGATCTATTCACTCAGGGGATAATGTTCCAAAGAGCAGATATACCATGACAGATGTATTTATTTATTCATTCATTTATTCATTTATTTATTTATTCATTCATTCATTCATTTGTATTTATATGCCATCCCTCTCCATAGACTCAGGGCAGCTTAAGATATATCTTCTTATTAAATACTGCCAATTTTTAAAAGACGACATGCATTTGTAAATAAATGTCTGTATCTATTGGTTTGTAATTAGCTCTACAGAACTTTATGTTCATAAATTAGAAGGAGAGCCTGAGACCAACTAGCCCAGTGGTCAATAACCTTTTGGAACTCAGGGACCACTGAATTCATATTTTTAAATCTTACAGATCACTAATATGATTTTTTTTAAAAGATGCATACATTTGTAAAATAATAATCAGAGAACTTCCATTTTATTAATAAAAAATTCACCTATTAATATAACAAAATTTTTAAAACTTATAACAAAATTGTAAATGCTTATTTAATCATAAGAATATCTTTAAAGTTTGTTTAATTGTGGTAAAATTATTAGTTAGCTTAATTATTACAAAATAATTGAAGTTTAAGTATTACACATTTTAGTGTGATATTTATTCCTGCTTGAGTGAGAGAGACACACACAGAGAGAGACAGAGACACACACAGACACACAGACACAGACATAATGAAAGAGAAATACACAGAGAGAGAGAACGAGACAGAGAGAAAGAGAGAGAATGAGGCACAAACACACAAACACACACACACACAGGAACCATACAATTATACAAAAAAAATTCAGATCTCCAGATTTTCCTGCGGACCACCAAAAATTTCTCAGGGCCCACTTTGGGGCAACCACTGATGTAGCCCATCCCCCCCTCTCTGCAGGAATCCCAGCTAAAGCTTCTCTGACTGATGGCTGCTGAGTCTTTCCATTCAGACCATCACTGAAGGGGAGAGTGAAATTCTCTGCCTTAGCGTCTCAGCTCCAAAAGGGTTCTTCCTTTTAGGATACATAATTTTAAAGGAATGAAACATTTCTACTACTAAAAAGGAGGTAAATAAGAAGAAAATTCTCTATGAGTTTGAGCAAGCCTTAAAATCTGGGAAATTTAATGGAAGTTTAATTGTGTACTTATTTACAAAAAGTGCAAGAAAATGATGTACCAGCTTAATGAAACGTCCACATTTAAAATGGAAGAAAAGGGGGGAAATGGGGGAGGGTGTCAAGTGAACCATGCCAATATAAATGGTGATAGTATATAAAGACTATTAAGTGAAATAGAAATATAATACTCCCACTGCAAGGAAGATAAAGTAGAATTGGTTAAATTGACTGTCTCATATTCTTTCTATTGCTTTCTATGACTCTCATCGTCTCTGCATTGCTCCTGTGTTTGATTCTGTGTATTGCTGGCATTTTATTTTTTTGGCAAACTAGCAATCCTATTAGACTTGTTCGAACACTCTCACACTAATTTCCCAGTTCCCGTTTTAGATCAGTAGCTCAAAGGCTGAAATAAATTCTCCAGAACTATTGTACGTTCAGGCATCCTTCAGGAATGGTCTTTTACTGAAAATAACCAATGATCTATGTTATTTTGCTAAACCTAAATATTAAATATATCATTGAACATCTGTTACCACTATAGCAAAAGTGTACTTAAATATCTCAAAATCCCAGAGATTGTCATAGCATATGAACCTTTTCAAAATCCCAGAAATGCCTGCAATACAAAACGGGGCAGGTTTCTGCTGGGAGCTCAGAGGCCTAAGACAATCCTCCAATTTTTTGAGCGGGGGGGTGGGGAGGAAGAGAGGGAACATGAAACTTGTTTATGAGCTGCCATTATTTGGGATGCCACCAAGGAACCAATTCAAAGTACCTTCAGAATCTGAGGAAGCTCCCTTTCCTGTCCTTCTCCAGAATCCACTGACCAGCCGCAGGAGATTAGGATTAGAGAGGGAAATGAGTCACATTTCCTTCAATTCACTTTGGCTCTTCAACTTTCAGTAGAGTAATAATAAAAAAGATAGTTTTCTCAATTGCCTTGTGAGAAGAGTTTCTTTTACTCTTTCAACAAGTCTCCAAGATTCTCGCGGTCCCCGTGGCCGACGCACTCTCTTCAGCACTCAGGAGCTGCTCCAGAAAGGGTTAAATGAAAACCCTCTGGTCAACTGAGAAAAGAGATCTTGGATTATATGTTTCGGATTATGCAAGGGAGGTTGGTAGAGTTGCGTAATAGCTTGAGTTAGCTCTGATTTGTATACCATTTGAACTATAGCCGTGGTTCCGAAAGAAAGAACATGGTACAGAATGAGATGGACCAAAATGACAATTAGAAATAATAGATCAATTGATCATGTTTTCAATAATTGTTAACAGAAACTCGAGTCTCGTTCAGTAAGACAATTACAGTGATGTTTACTACAAATATGGCCTTGTTCTCACATTGCTTCGAGCTACGTGTTTCTGTCTCCATAGTTATTTCAACACAACACAAGCTAGTTCCATCTCCAAGGGAATTTATAGATTTTTATGAACTGACTTTCCTCTCAAATAGTAACAGAATTGATTGACAGTGAGAATCAAGACTTAAGTGATTAGGTTCCTAATTTGAGGAACTGCTGGTTGACAACATAATGGGGCCAAAGAGAAACTGCACAGTTCAGAGCAGGAACAAGTCAGTTTTAGAAACGACAACCAGACACCAGAAAAATCAGAAGCAGCTCATCTGATAACTTTATTGTTACGGCCCACAACCAGAACCCACCTGGTATTGTCTTTAAGGTGTTGGTTCATGACCTGAGGGGGCCCCATACTCAGCCGTGGAAAGTCTGTGAGTGACTTTGGCCCAGATCCTTTTTCTCATCTCAAGATGTCTTGAGGTTGAAAAGAAGGAATGACATAAGTCACCTTGAAGTCATGGAAGAAAGCTATATGTCCAATTACCTGACTAATTGTGGAGAGAGAGAATATGAAGTTTCAGTTGTCACTACCAGGCAAAACTCAAAAGGAACAGGAAGGATGCCCAAAGGATGCAATAGTGGTCGGGTTTGTATTCTGGCTTGGGGTCTCTAGACGGCACCCTCGCTTTTTCCAGCAGGATCCGTGAAATGCACAAGGAAGCTTCTGATGAAGAAAAGTCCATTCTCCCACTTAAAATTTTCTCCAACTGCAAATCCCCATTTGTGACTTCTGCTGGCTTAATTCTTGGTCAAGTGAAGGACTTGAATAGTGAGCTAGAGGGCAGCAGTGGTGATGCCCGTGCTGCAATCAAACAGGGATGTTGAATTGGAAGACCATTAGTACCAATTCCCTCCACCTACTTTAATCCCAGAATCTTACATCATTCGGAGATTGCACTGATCTTGATTATTTTTGCATGCTGAAGCATATTAATGAGTCCTCCTTCCATATCAGGAAATTATTTTAGAAGAACAGACCCATCTTCCTTTCTGGTTAGCTATAAACTCACTTTTCCCCCCTGAAGAGCATGAATGAAACTTCTGTTACTGATGGATTATATTCTACGTACATATTAAGCAGAATTATTTTTAAGAGCAAATCTGTTTTAAAGGCTGTTTTCTAAACATATTTTCTATATTCTTCTCCAGCTGGGAAAAATAGTTATCCACATTTCTCTGACGCTACTTTAATACATTCTTCAATCTGTTATTTCACTGATTAAATGCTAGACAGATCATGTAGGGATTTTTTTAATTAGTTTAGCAAGCAGTTTTAGAAATGACCCAGCGAGCCTGTTGAAAGGGATATGTAATTGGCTAAGAAGAGCTGAGTAGGTACATGAAGACTTTTCTCACGTCACTGCAATGATTAAAGCAATCGGAAAGTTCTGATTCCCCAGCGCAACCTTCATCATCACAAAGTGAAGCGAAGCAAATCAAACTCTCAAGCAGACACCGCACAAATTAGTTTGAGAAAGGGAATGGGAGACCTTTATCTGAGCAACTTTCTGCCTGTCAAGATCTGTATTTCTCAGCCTTTGTTTCATGGGCTCCTCATTTTTTCCCCACAAATGCTATTAAAAGACGAAGTCGGAATTACAGAGAAACATTGTAATGCAGCCTTATTGGTAATGCATTTTGCAAAACGTGTAATCCTCCATTGCACCTCAACATATCCTGGGTGGTTTTATAAATTGGGCGAATGAAACCATTTCCAGGATAATCTGCCGAGCGCTGCCCTCGCTCAGAAGCCGATTCAGGGATCTGGAGAGCATCTCACGGTGCTGCCTGTCGGAGGCATTCTTCCCTCGGGGGCTTCAGAGAATCTACGGAGGAGGAAGCTGGCACCTCAGAAGGCACTTGAGGGGATCCCTTGGAATTCACAGGTTTCAAAGGAGGGGAAAAAACCTCTACTCATACTGACGGCCATAGTCAGAACCTGGTGGGCTTCGTGCAGGGAGGGGCCATTCCAGAAATGGCTTCTAATTTCCACCCACCGTATATCTCTCTGTCCAATATTCGGGAATTTGCCACGCTGTGTAACCATGTGTCAGTTGGGAATCTGAAAGGAGGAAATATCCTGGTATATATTCATTCTTCCAGTTTTTTGCAAATATTATTCTAGCGGCCGTTAATATATGTAACATCAGATATTTATCCTGTTTGCTTATCTCCCCTCTAAATATTCCCAGTAGACATGTTTCAGGTTTAGACTTTATTTCCCGGTTCAATATTTCCAATTTTGGATTCCTGCCCAGAATTTTTTGGTGTGATGACATGTCCACCACATGTGATAGTATATTCCAACTTTAATTTTAAATTTCCAACATTTGTCTTCCTTACTTTTTGTTATTTTAGCTATATTTGTTATTATTCTTAGGTTATTCTTAATATGTCTTCTGGACAGAAATCCATTTTGGTCTGAGTGTAAAATCTGATAGGTATTTTTTTAGTCTTTCTGCAATTATGGTTGTAAAAATTTTATAATCCACATTAAGTAGTGATATTGGTCTATAGTTCTTTATCTGAGTCAAATTGCTTCCTTCTTTGGGGATTAGTATGATATCTGTTGCATATTAACAGGCATTCCCCAGCCTTGGGAACACCCACAGTTGCTGATTGGCGAGCTGTCAAACTGCCACGCTCGCTTTTGTCCTGTTTGTTCTCCTTTGAATAAAAAGTTGTTGTACTTGGACTGGCTCCATCTCATTGAGCGAACCCCTGGATCACCACATCCAACACTGGCGACGAGGTGGGGGAACACAGAATTACAGGTACTGGAGCCAAAGCAGACAGCCGCACAGACTTCTAGCCACAGCGAGCTGGTCTTCCAGCTTTGACAGCCGCTCCGAACCGAGCTGTCAAACTAAAAGCGCAAAATTCAAATCTGCCGCTTTTTTCAGCAAGCCAGTTTTGACAGCCGCATCAGCCAAAGCTGTCAAACTACGGACAACGCCGAAGCGTGCCAACTTTAAAAACCCTCTGCAAACCGAACTGACAAACAACTCAGTTTTGCAACGCAGTGTTTCTTTAAGAATAAAATAAACACACCGAATTTAAAAAGCCTCTGCAAACCGAACTGTCACACAACTCAACTTTGCATCGCAGCATTTCTATATATATATATATAAAAGGGGGGGTGTTCTACAACCAGTATCAAAATGGCTGCAGCAACTTACCCCCTCCTTCCATTCAACCCAGAAAACGAATCCTGGAGCACCTTCATGTCCCGTTTCGAGTGTTTTGTTTGCTCAAACGAACTCACAGGCATCTCAGATATGAGAATGCGCACAACATTTCTCAACCTGAGTGGCACAACGGTTTTCAACGCAGCACGCTCCATCGCTGTCCCAGATGAACCCTTTGACATTCCTTGGAAGGAATTAAAGGATGCCCTCAGAAAGCATTTTGGACCCACCCCCCCCCAGCTAAACTGGTCAAACGTTTTGAACTTAGAACTCGCATGCAAAAAAGTCATGAGAATGCATACCAGTTCTCTCAAGCCTTAAGAGACATTGGCATCCATTGTGAGTATGCTAATCTCGACAATGCCCTGCTTGACCAATTTATCTGAGGTGTCAGGGACAAGACTCTGCAAAAGCATTTGATGGTCGAGGGCAACATCACACTTACAACAGCCATTGAGGAAGCCAGATCAGCCAAGGCATCCAACCTAGCAGGGATTCAACAAGCAAAAAATTCTTGCACCCGATTCTGACAGCAAACCAAATGAAATACACAAAACGGACAACAGCGACCATGAATCGCCACAGGAATCCGATGAGGAAGTTCACAAGACGGCACGCCAAACCACAAATCCCAGGCACAGATGCCCAGGGTGCAGAGGGGACCACCCACGAGCAACCTACAAATTCTGCGATGCTTATTGTCATAAATGCGAATAGAAGGGCCAGATTGGCAAAGTCTGCATAGCTACCGACTTCCAGAGCAGCGGAAAAGACAGACAAACATCAGCAGAGACTACAAGCACTTCCAATAAAGGCAGATCTACCACGAATAGCCGCGAGCAACGTCCAAGGGACCACGATAAAAGAAACAGTAACCAAACAACTATAGCAAGAAATAGTGACGATGACTCAAGGAAGATGATGATAACCGTCTCCATCTGGGACAAAATATGTGAGATGGAACTGGACACCAGTTCGGCAGTAACCGTCCTGTCCTGGCAAACTCTGCAATCAATCAACAAAACCATTCATCGGTCTGACATCACGACCACTGCAAAGAGACTTAAGGATTATCAGAGCAACCTGATTCCCCTTCTGAGCTCTATACAAGCCCCAGGTTCCTATAACAATTTCAGGGATCAGCTCAACATCATGATCGTCAAGACCAACCGACCTTCACTGCAGGGCATGGACTGGTTCCGAGCCCTGGGACTCAGTGTCTCAGGCATTCACATGCTCAGGGCTGAGGGCATTGACAGTC
>JANHFO010001465.1:149027-162113 GCA_032468095.1 Pareas carinatus
CCAGAATTCCCCAGCCAGCCATGCTGGCTGGGGAATTCTGGGAGTTGAAGTCCACAGGCCTTAAAGGGACCAAGGTGGGAGACCTCTGGTCTAAGTGGTGCTGATTCCCCACTGTTAATGCAACTGGGTCCTGAGCCCTACTGCACCATCGCTCCATTGCACCAGGGACATAGCGGTGTGAACCCCATCAGTTCTTCCACCCATTTTTAATTGACTAATCGATTGCTTATCCTGGCATTTAGAAATTACCAGTTCTTCCCCTGCGACTGGCGTTTTGTGTTGGGTTTAGCAAAACTGGCCTAAGTAAACAGCTTCATTTTCATTTCATTTATTTGAATTTCTCTACCGCCCCTCTCCCCGAAGGGACCCAGGGCGGTGTACAGCCAATAAAAGCAGATAAATACATACATCAATTAAAATACAATTAAAAATATAAATTACTAAATGGCTGGGTAATAATTTTTTTAAAAATGGTGGATTGTTGCTTCCAGTTCTTACCAGAAGGGATGGCCTTTGCTGGTTTTATTCTTAGGGAGCAAACTGTCTTGGGCTGGTCCTGTAAATGCCTTGCCGTTGACGAACATCTGGAAAGCTGTTTAAAGTCAAGCTCGTGGTCTTAACAATATCGGTTTATCACATTCATAAGAAAACTGAGGCTGATAGGGTCTCCTGGCCTTCTTCGGCATTTGTTGGCATCTACAGATGGAATGAAAGAAGGACGAGGGGTGCATATGATAGCAGGGTTCCAATATCTAAGGGGCTGCCACAGAGAAGAGGGGGCTCAACTTATTTTCCAAAGCACCAGTAGTTGAGGACAAGAAGCAACGGATAGAAACTAACCAAGGAGAGAAGCAACCAGGAAGTAAGGAGGAATTTCCTGACAGTGAGAACAATTACCGTATTTTTTGCACCATAGGACGCGCCGGACCGTAAGACGCATGGCGCCCAGAGGCCTCTCATTTGGAACGCGGGTGTGCAGAGATCGCTTCGCGGGGTGCTCCAAAGTCCGGAGATCAGCCTGCAGGCCGAATTGGAGGCTTCCCAGCACTCCGCGGCTGTGCGGAAATCGCTCCGCAGGGGGCTCCAAGCTCAAAGATCGGCCTGGAGGCCGAATTGAATCCTTCCTGGCGCCAGGCCGATCTCCCTAGCTTTTTTGGAGTATTCACTCCATAAGATGCACATACTTCCCTCCCCCACTTTTTTTTTTTTTGGTGTGAAAAATACAGTAATCAGTGAAAGAGCTTGCCTCCTGAAGCTGAGGGTGCTCCATCACTGGAGGCTTTCAAGAAGAGCCTGGACATCCACTTGTCTGGAATGGTAAAGGATCTCCTGCTTGAGCAGGGGGTGGGACTAGAAGACCTCCAGGGTCCCTTCCAGCTCTGTTATTCTTTTCTTTTAAATGTTTGATTGTCTGTTTACCTGCATTTTCTTTAAGGTTTTCTTTTAGCTTATCCTTCATGAGTGAAGGCCAGGCCGATTGCAAGGCGGCTTAGTTTTCTTCCACAAATCAGGAAGAGAATTCCTACGTCCAGCAATGGCTCTGGTGAAGATCACTTGCCAGTTTCTCAACTTTCATTACCCTTCAGAATAATTAAACTAGAGAAATAACAGCTGCTGTTTTTTGCAAACAATCTTTCAAGCTCCATATTTTTGGACTCCAGTTCTCAAAGTTCCCAGGTCGTCTGATCAATGGAGATCTAACTTGGCTGGGAATTCTGGGATTTGTAGTCAACATATTTGTAGGTTGCCAGATACAGCGAATATAAAAACTCTACACATCCCTGTTAAAATGCCAGGTTTTTGAGGTGTAAAAAACTTGAGATCAAGATAAATCTTTTTTCTACCTTTAATGTTGCATATAAGCTATATGATTCAGTTGAAAAACAACCTGAAATCCTCCAAGGGGAAAATAAAAATTAAAAAATTATAATAAGAAGGCTGCATAAGTGTTTACACCCTCATATAAGTAGGGATGTGGCTGTGTTCAGAATTAACCAATCACTTCAAAGTGACCTTGAATAGTAGTCAGTTCACACCTTTCAACACGACAACATGACCCAAAGTATCCCTCCAAATTTACAAAAAAATGGCTTCATCAGAAAAAGATCAAAGTTTTGGAATGGCCCAGACAGAGTCTGAGTCAGAATCCATGTGGAAATCTGTGGGGTGGCCTGAAGAGGGCTGTGCACAGGAGAGGCGATCTGACCGATTCGGAGCACTGATGCAAGGATTGGAGGGCAGACACTCCCAAATCAAGGTGTGCCATGCTGATTCATTCCTACCCCAAGACGGGATGCCGTCATAAACTCAAAAGGTCCTTCAGCGAAGTATTAGTTTAAGAGCGTGCCATAGGCGATGACCAGGCTGAGCGCGAGGGAAGGAGGGGTCCAATGCATCATCAGTCATGAGTTCCTGTGCACCCACAGGAGATCTAAGCCCCGCCCACCTTGAATGTCTTCTTAATTCCTGCTCATTTCCCTTGACTGTTAGTCGCTCTGGTTTTTGTAGGGAGTTTAAGCTTGCAATAAATTTTTATACTCATTTAAATTGCCTGAATCTCCTGATTCACCTGGCATTCGACGTGGCCATCTTTCTGCAACCATGTTATTGTAAGTTTTTTATTGTTATTTTTCCCCTAAAAGATTTCAGTTTGTTTTTCAATTGTACTGCACAGCGTATATGTCATATGAAAGGTGAAAAGAATTCTGAAGTGATTTATCTTGGTCTGAAAAACCTGACATTTTAACAGGTGTGTGTAGACTTTTTATATCCACTGTATGGGAAAGTTGCTTTATAGACAGATTTTGTGCATTCTCCAAAATATCCAAGCTCCAAAATGTCAAGATTAATGATTTTTTGCTCTACTCTTCGTGAGCCACTGCTTGAACTAAGAGGAGCAAATGAGATATGATTCTGTTCCAGTTACAGGTCTTAGAAATGAAAAGTAACTAAGCAGCAATTCTTTAAATTAAGGTTATTGCAGATTAATACATATTTGTCACTTCTGACCTGCCAGCTGCCCTCAGCACATCATTTCCCCCCTCTTCTTCCTCTTCCATGTCTATTCGGAGTAAAACTGGGGATCTGGCACATCAGATCTTTTAAAGAACCAAAAGAAACAAACAGAGACAAATCTTTTTACAGTGCATGATCTATAATGAATGATTAAGTAAAAACACTTTATGTGAAATTATGATGTTAATAATATTTCTGTCCCCGCGAATTTATTACGTGTTCACCGGGCTGCTCGCTTTGATTTTGATAAAACGGAGCGGCGACCGAGTACGAATGATGGTTTTTATTTTTAGAAATCTCCTTTGCCAGAGCAAATTTCCTAGATACCGCCGCTACTGTAATTATGTAGAAAACCAATCACTCATTATACTTAGGATACATTATCTTTGAGACAGATGAGGCTAAATAAGCAAGACATTAATAATTCATCCGGCAGTTCATTATGCATGTGTTTGTCTGCTTTGTAGCTGAAATAAGCACCTCATCAGACCAATGCCTACGCTTAAACAATAGTTCAGTGTTATTGCTGCTACATTTGGGTTTACGCTTGTTAAACTGCGATTTGGATTATTTTGTCAAGCACTCGTTTATTTTATTTGGCCTGCCGTCTTTGGCCATTTACAAATTTTTCAAAACTTTGGATACCTGTTTTGTAAACCTCTCTTTCAGCCGGCCGGTCTTAGAGAAAAGCTCCCCCCACCTCGGAGAGACACCCTTGCCTACTTACTTGTCCCATATTAGTGCATGTGTGAGCATGGTGTGCAAGGAAAGAGAAGCGTGCCGAGAATGAGAGATTTGGGGTGAGGGTACCGAAGGCTGGACTTTATAGCCACAATATCCTTACATTAAATTGGAGAGTTAGCTCAAAATATGCAGCATTTGAACTTTGAGAGTAAAGGGTTAGCTCTAACACTTTACTCTCAAAGTTCAAATGCTGCATAGCAAAAATAATGTTTCCATGTTCCATGGAACATTTTCCATGTTCCGTGCGTTTCTATGGTTGGAAACAGGCGGAAGAGGCCTTCATCCCGCAGTGTCTAGATAATGGCTAAAAGGATGATGATGAATAAAATAATAAAGTTATCCCACTGAAATTCAGAATATCGAAAGAAGCTGCTCGAGACACGAATGTGTCTAAGGAGCTTCCCAAACTGCCTTTCTATGTATGGCACATTTTGAACCCTGCGTGCGCCCACTGAAATCCAGGTCTGTACTGGATTATCACCAAAGTGACTTGGCAGACATCAGCCAGCATGACTGTAATCCCTCGACTGTTCCCCCACACTGATTTCTGCCAACAACTTGACACAATTTTGCCTAGCACGGTTTTGTGAACACGGTATTATTAACCTTCTTGACATTGTGATAGCCAGCTGATGGCACGGCGGTGGACAGCCAGTGGCCCCCCAGCGCCTTTCTCAGTGGCCCTCTCTGGATCAACAGTAAAACTCCAAAGATTGGCACAAGAATTTCCTGCAATTTGGTGATTGGAGTACAAAGTGGGTTATTGATGAATTTATTTAAAAAACCTCCCAACCAGAGTCCGCCATTGTCCCTATCAGGGTCACTGTTCCTGAAAAACGTCCATCTCTGCCCAAGGACAATTTTAAGAAAAGAGGAGGAGAAGGAGGAGGAGGAAAAAGTAGAAGTGGTCATGGTGAGAAAGCACTTAAGACCAATTTTAAGATTTGTGTGTGTGTGTGAGACACAAGAAAAATGTACGAGAGCTACTCCATTCTCAAACAAGTTCTCAGCACTTTCGGGCGGATGACGGGGTCTAGGAGGACCCGCCGTGGCCAACTCGCACTGTTCAACTCGCTGCAGGACAATTCACCACAGGATAGCTCAAGAGAGGAACAAATGAATTGCGATGGGCCTCCTCTTCCTTTAGGTTTGAGCCTTCCCGAGTCAGAGGTCCTCGAGGCTGGGTGAGCTGCCATTCTACCTGTCCCTCTCGCGTCTCACCGTGCGCTGAATTGTCCCATGGCGAATTGGCCAGGGTGAGTCAGCCATGGCGAGACGGCCGCGGTGAGGCGACCTGGACAAGTTGGCCGTCGTGAATTGTCCCGTTCCGCTGGTGAAGATATTTGGAAGTATGGTCGCTCTCGCAAAGTGATTGCCATGGGCTTGTGGGACTGCGGCATTTCCTTTTCGAACCCTCTAGCCTTCCCAAAGCCTTCCTGCCGTCTTGCTGACCCTGGGGGGAGGCGATTTTGGCACTCCTCCATACCAGACGCCGGCCTGCAGACACATCCAGAGTGTGCGTTTTCCCTGAACGCTTTTTTAATCGTTGCTTAGTAAAGAAGGCCTTGTAAATCAAGGACTATCTGTAATTTGCTATTTTTTAAAAAGAATCCTGAGACCTGGAATACTTTAATTCTGTGGTTTTTGTGCCAATTGGCAGATCCCAGGATTCTAGTGGGGGAAATAGATCGTGTCTGGAATCTTCTCACCCTTGATTTTTATACTACAGTCCTTTTGTGTTTACTCTGGATCCTACTCCCACGACTGCATCAAAATAATACTCAAAGTAAACCCATGAAGCAATTTTGGGTTTATTACCATTTCAGTCTGATGTGTGAAAAGATTTGGATCCCTACCAATTAGTCTAAATTTCCTTACAGTTATTGGTAGGAGAGAAAAAATATGGGAGGCCTTTGAAACGTCTGAAGTGGGTTCAGAATCTCTCCCAGCAGAAATCTAGACCTTTGTAGCTTTCATACCGTATAGATCTCGACCTCTGTGCGAAATTATGAACAGCATAGATGCTTCTTAGAATACTTACGTTTATTATATATAGGACAAAGCATTTAATATCTGTTGTGTTGTGGTGTTACTTATTTTGGAATTTCATTTTGCCACTCGAGATAAGAGCCCTATTGGGTTTAGCAACCACTTCATGTCTCCTGCATCCTTCTTAACTAATTAATTGATTGGATTATTTCCTAAATTTATGCGCCTCCCGTCTCACTATTGGGAATGACCAAATTACAGAGGGCTGGATTATATCCTTGTAAGAGAGCCCTCCCAAACTGCGTGCCTTTTGGATATCCGTCTCCCGCTCCTATAATCCTTAATCTTCCAGCGGGAACAGAAGCTGAGCTGGTCTGGAGGGCGCCAGGTTGGGAAAGCTGCCCAGGGCGCTCTGCATCGGGGCCGTGTGCGAACAGGACTTAATGAAAGGAGATGCCTCCTTGAGTTACAGCGCTAATCCTCCTCCTTTATCTCCGTTCAACTGAGTCGTTGCAAAGGCTGAGGTTTGTTTCTTTGAAGACGAGGAAGAAGAAATATGCCAACGGGTTTAAGATTTAGCTACTCCTGTATAAATCTCCACCGCCTCGAAGCTGGAATCTCTCAGGGTTGACCCTCTTTCTTTTCTACTTTGCCAGACTTCCCTGGTCAGCCGCTACATTATCATGAGCAGTTCGATTAAGAATGGCAACCTTTCCGTCATTTACTATAATGTTTTCCTCCAGATGTGCAAGGCTCACGGGATTGGCTACGACGTGCGGGTAAGAAGGCTTTGATTTCAGTGAAGTAGAGGTAGGAAAATAGGACGGGAAGAAATAGAGGTTAAACTGATGAAGTGTATGAAACCCCACTGTGACTGGCTTCGGAAAAGAATCTCCCTATTTTTGCCCCTGAGATCCATTTCGACCCATGACTGTGTGCTTTTATTAATATAGTTCAGATACTAAAATCCCGATTTCTGATCATTGGGACCTGGAGGGAGACAGGGAGGAGAGAGGAATCCCAAATATATTTTGTTTCCAGGGGTTTTGCTGAATCCTGGCCTTTTTATATCGGGTTGGAAGTGAGTATTTTAAGGCTTGCTCCTACATTAATGTCTTCTTAAATCACATCCTGTCCCGTAATGCGCCTTAAAGGCATGTGATCTTGGGAAATTGCATGTTTAGAATTTCCGGGCACAGTAAAAGCATCTTACTTATCATCTTATCCCTCTCAACAGCTAAAAGAAGGGACTGTTTTTGTCTTGTTTGAAGAGCGGAAAAGAAACACATTTGGAATGATGTAAGTTCCCAAGGGAGATGATGAGGATGATGAGGATGAGGATGATGATGATGATGATAATAATAATAATAATTTTATTTGTTATCCCGCCCTTCTTCCAAAGGACTCATGCTTACAGGCATGTAAAAGCACAAACAACATAAAACTAAAACATATTTAAAAATATTAAATAAAGCCTGAATTAAAAGGGGAGTAATAAAATGATTTCCCAATAATTACAAATATTTAAAATAATTTAACCCAGATTTAAATGCAGGAGGACAAGGATGCGGCTATCCACGAAGGTCAGCCATCACTCGTATAGCAGGGGGGAGGTCAGAACCACCAAGGAGTTGCTGCTCCTTGGTGGTTCTGTAGTTGAGGATCCCTCCTCCTTGCTCTTTGCCAGTCTTTTGAAGGATTAAACCTTGGAGAGAATGACTCCTTCACAAACCCTTAGGGCCAAGGCACAGAATTGTGTCAGAAAAGCCAGATTAAAAACACCCATAGCTATTTTTACCTGGCAACGGCTCTTCAAGAGCAGCCACAGCCCAGGCCTCACTGAAATGGTTGAACTCCTGTTCTTATGGTGGATCCGAGCAGCCCCAGGTTTCCTGCTCAGTGGTACCTGCTCACGTATTTGCGATGCTTTAGGAAAGAGGAGACTCCTGTGTTTTGAATGACTCAAGCATTCAAGCCCTCCTCCATTGCTTGATTAATAAAAAATATTTATTACACAAATCCTTTTTACTGACAAGTTAAAATGGAGCCTCATCTTTTGTATCTCCCTGAAGATTGCCACCTTAGGAGATTGAAAATATTCATTAAATTCCGCCGCCTGACAGGCCCCAATGAGGGCGATTGTTTTTAAGCGTGCGAATAGAATCATTGGCAAAGACGTTTCTTTGGATATCATTAACAGAACAATTGGAGAACATCTCCAGGGGGTCCTCATGACCTTTGCTCAGCATCTCTTCATCATCTATCAAGAATTATCAGCACCTAATATGCATGCCGAGACCAATTTTAAGGTGAGGTGTTAATTAACTAACGATCCCAGTTAAATTTCTCTTCGAGGACAGAAAACACCTCATGCTGTATTATAAACAAGTGCTAAACCATCCTGGGTTCTGCTCCTAGCAGTACGTATATCACAGCTTGCAGGTCAATATTGTGAGATTCCCAGCGAATCTGTTAGTTAAATTTAAGAATTTTGGTACGGGAGCCTGGATTTGCTCAGGGTGAAAGCAATTGGAATATTTGTTTCTTTAAAAAAAAAGGCACCACCACAACACAGCCCTCTCTAGCATGAATGGCTAGTTCCAGAGGAAATTAGATTTTCATTTAGAATACATCCATTCTTGGCTTTACTAATTGGAGAGGCAAAAAAATGCTCTTCTCCCCGAAGACTTCTCCTATTGATTCGTCAACTGAAACGGTTGAGATGTTTGAAATATTAAAGCACATCCATTAGGAGGAGGCAAATAAATAGGCCTGTTTATGTTTATTGAAGGGTGATGGTTGCAAGCCCACAGCTTGCACCTGTATACGTTTTGCCCAGTAGGATGGGGATCAAAGCAAGACTCAACTAGACGTATGTATTTGCCACTTAAGGAGCCTCTGGGGCGGTGCTGCCGTTGAAGGCATCGTTGGAGTGCTCGGCTGTAGCTCTGCTCCAGTCAACACAGGACCTAGAATGGTAGGCTTGGAAGGGACCTTAAGAGGTCTCCTAGTCCAACCCTCTGCTGAAGCAGGAGACTCTGTACCATTTCAGACAAAACAGATGTCCAATCTCTTCTTGGAAACCTCCAGTGACGGAGCATTCACAACTCCCGGAGGCAAGCCGGATTAATTGTTCTCACTGTCCGGAAATTTCTCCTTAATTCTAGGTTGGGTCTCTCTTTAATAACCTTTCACCAGTTGCTTCTTGCCCTGCCCTCAGGGGGTTTGGAGAATAGATCGACCCCCTCTTCTCTGCGACAACCCCTCCAACATTGAAAGACGATCATATCGCCCCTATTCCTTCTCTTTGTTAAGACTAGACACATCCAGTTCCTGCAACACATCAATTTTACTTCCAACCTGCACTACCCATAGTCAGTGTTAAGAATTGTATTTTTGTGTGGTGCTGCACAGGGATAGCTGGGTTCCTATCCCAAATGTGCAAAAGCTGCCGGTGCCGTCAGTGACTCTAAGTGATGATCTGGAAGGCAGTGGGTCCATCTCGACCCCAGAGAAGGCACCGTGAAGAGCGCTGCCCCCCCACAGGTGCCCCCAGAGGATGTCAAAAAGTAAAGACAACCTCTTGATTTATGGATGTGGCCTCCATAATGGCTTTTGCGAGACCACCTCACCATGACTGACATCCCTGTGTGCATGCCTGATCTCATCCTTGCATATACTTTGTTCTTCTGGCAGGCTGTAGGATTCTCAAAGTTGAAGCCCAGTCTTCCTGAATGGAAAAAAAGTCCAAAAATAAGAAGGTTCTATTTGACCATTCATGCAACCTATTAAATTTTTGCAATGATTCTGGGAAATGTTGAAGTCACCACTTTGGGTTTCTAGGAACCAAGACGTCTGCCCAAAGTTTGCTGTTGGGTTACCAACTGTAGCCTTCAGATGGTGATAGCTTTAGCATTGGATGACACCATAAGTCATGAGCAAGGGTCTCCAAACCTGGCAACTTTAAGACATGTGGGCTTCAACTCCCAGAATTCCCCAGCCAGCCATGAGGATTAAGAAACATGTGTACCACGAGGGATGGGGTGAAATGTGGCTTCCTTGGCTGAGCTTAGTATCTTCCATCCAGACAGCCTTAGGTGAATGCCCATTATGGACGGTCCAGCAGCCCAAACACGAGCGGGGGGCTGGGTGGGGAAATCACTGGGGCTAATCTGCAGCATTTCCACCTCTTTCTAGGGAGCAATTCAAGATATTGAGAAGATTTTGGGGGTTACAGAACAGAACAAGTTAAAATTTGAAGAGGAAAAGGCCTCAAAAGCAAAAACATCCAGAAAATAGTTAGTAAACTTTCCTTCTTTACTCATAGCATCTTCCAATATTCCTTTTGCATTTCTCTTGCCTCAAGTCACACTTCATGCACTTTGCCTGAATAGTCTGACCATTTGGCCAGACTAAAAAAAAAGCATTTATTTTTTCTTAGGATAGCTTGAGCCTGGAGCTTTAAAAACCATACTTAGTTGGGCATGCCCCTTGGTAGAGAAACCGTGGGTAATAGGATGACATCGGTCAGTTCCCTTACTCCAGAACATCCTCTTGGTTATATGACTAAAACTCAATATAGGATAGAATTCTTTATTGGCCAAGTGTGACTGGACACACAAGGAATTTGTCCGGTATGACTCTATTCCAGGCAATTTGTATAAGTAAATACTTAAACAAAGAAAGTTCATGAATGAAGGCAAATTTAGTTGTCCCGGGATAACATTGCAAGATCCAATCCGGGTCGGTCAAGGGGATGAGAGATTTACTCTTCCAAGCTCTCAGACTTGTGCTAGAGCCCATCCTCAGGGAATTTCAGAAATTCCCTGAGGATGGGGGACTCCAGCACGAGTCTGGAAACTCAGGACTGAGTAAATCTCTGGGCCCGATGACTGACCCGGATTGGATCGTGCAAAAAAAAAAACCCCACCTCAATATGTAATTACATCTGCTCTCTTTTAGGGCAAAGTAACACTACCTATTGAAAGTTATTCTTTTGGAAGAAAAAAAATACTGGAATGTTGATTTGTTAAGGTATATTTTTATGTCTTCCTACAGGTTGAAATATATTCTTCATGCCTTGAGATTCTCACCAGGCATCTTCAAACTCTTCATTTTTTTGATGTCTTGCACATTTACAGCTGTAAAACTGCAATTGTATTTTGGATATTTTGGAAACCACATTTATTGAAGCTAAGTAGGTTTCAGTAGTGACCCGGGTTTTTAAAACTGTTAGTGTTAAATTTCCTCTGTGTGGTTTACATGAATATTTGTTCCTCCAATAAAATTCAGAGTATTTATATTGAAAAAAATGATTTCTCAATTTTGGGAGTGAGGAAACTCTTCTAATTTCTAAGATACGGGTACATTAACCTTGATTTGTTTTTCCTTAAAGGAATGTGCCTAAAATTCAACTGTTGCTTGGAAAAAGAGGAGACATTTTCTTGCATTTCTTTGGATGACAATATGGTCTACTCAGAAAATTCATTGGGTTCAAGGAGTCAAATCTCAATCCTTTTTCTAGTGGGTATGTCAATAATCCAGAAGAACTGAAGGGAAATTATAGGAACAGTCACAAGAAGACTTTATATTCTATACCAGATTACATTAGAAATAGTTTCACACTTCACAAATTCTGGGAAGTTGTTTTGTTACTCAAAAATATAAGCATATTTGCTTGGAAGTAATTATGCTGGTCAGGATTTAAAATCCATTATCCAAATTTGGAGAAATCTGTTCCTCTCAGTGGCTGAATTCAGACAATATGCTTAACTAAGTTAATTAACTCCCAGAATTCCTCAGCCTCCATGCTGAGAACTGAAGTCCACAACTTAAAATTATCTGATATAATCCAACTACCCGCCACGTACAGGAAAACCAGCTGAACCATCCAGAAGAGGTGGTGTCCAACATCTTTTTGAAAACCCTCCAAGGATGGGAAACCTCTGCAGGTGGACTCTCGAGACTGTTTCACAGATCTTGATGTCAGGAACCTTTTCCTTCTATTTGCTGAGCTGCAGCACATAACCTTGTCTGTGGCCAGTGATTCTTGACGCCCTTCCCTGTCTCTTGTCTTGCCTTGCTATCCCAGGGATTTGCTTTTTCAAAAGACAGCTGGACTGTTTTCCCTTGAAGACGTTTCGCTTCCCATCCAAGAAGCTTCTCCAGTTCTGACTCAGAAGCGAGTGAGAAGTGAAACGTCTTCAAGGAAAAACAATTGTCCAGCTGCTGTTCGAAAAAGCACCTTTGGGACAACCATTACCTGGATGACTGGAGATCTCCAGAGACGCCTTGAGCGAACATCTAAAGTTCTTCCATGTCTTCAAGATCCTGCTTCATCTTTGCCATCCTTCTCTGAAGCTTCTCAGGCCTGTCAATGTCCTCCTGAGTTTGTGGTGCCCAGAATCCTACAGAGGACGACTCCAGGTGTGGCCTTTTCAGCGCCAGAGGAGTCCTGATCTCACATGGCTTTGATGCAAGGCTCCTAATGCAGCCAGGGCTTAGTCCTTTGGGCAGTGGTGCTTGCCTGAAAAGGGAGACAAATTAATGTATTTTTAATAATAATAACAACAGAGTTGGAAGGGAGCTTGTATATCATCTAGTCCAGTGGCCCCCAACCTTTTGGACCAATTCCATGGAGGCTTTTCTGCGTGCAGGAGTGGGCGTGCTGACTGCATCCCACGAATGGGGCTTGTTTCCATGGCCGCGGTTGCTGGCATGCCAGGGACCGGAACTGGTCCACTGCCCGGGGGGGAGTTGGGGACCCCTGATGTAGTCCAATCCCCCTGTTCAAGCAGGAGACCCTATACCAGTGATGGCGAATGTTTCAGAGACTGAGTGTCTGGCTGAGTCGCGGCTAATGAGTTGCAGCTCGTGACATCATCACCTGGTGCCACTACTCCTTTCTGAGCATGCCCATGGCCCGTGACATCATCACCCGGCACTGCTACTCCTTTCAGAGCATGCCCTGGGGCGATGCTGGGGCCTCTCGGCTGGCGTGCCGGCAGAGAGAGCTTGGTGTGCCCACTGGGGCACCCGTGCCATGGTTCGCCACCAATGCCCTATGCGGCTTTTGACCAGCGGCTGTCCAGTCTCCTCTGGAAAGCTGCCAGTGACGGGGCGCCCCCCCCCCTTCCCAAGGCAGCTTCTGTTCCAGGGTTGATGGTTCTCTCGGCCGGGAAATTTCTCCTCATCCCTTGCTTGGCCTTCTGGGGCTTGGGACAGTAGTCCCGCCCGCGGGCCCAACCCCGCATCCGCCCCCCGGCTCGTCGGGGCTGGCCAAGGGCGGCCAGGCGCCTCCGCTGCACCGTTCGCCCGCCCTTGGCGCTCACGGGGCCG
>JANHFO010001467.1:35342-49476 GCA_032468095.1 Pareas carinatus
TCCCCCATTCAGGGGGATCGGGCGTGGGCCCGTCCCCACATACCAGACCGTTGGAGCCTCCTCTCTCCTGGCCCCGATGCTATGGAGGCTGCTTCCCGGCGGCCATTTTCCCCGGGTATGTTGACTATTTGCATTCAAGCCATCTCCTCGAGCAAGGATTTATGAAGACATGTGGACTTCAACTCCTAGAATTCCTAAGCCAGACTTGCCCAGCCAGTTATGTGTTTTAAATCTTTTTTCTGACTAAATGAAAACCACATAGTGGATAAATTACTAGCGTTTGTTCCACTCTTGGTTTCTTTCTGGTTTCACTGGTTTCATCATCTGTGCTTGCATCCATGTGCATGTGCATACATGAGCTTTAAAGGAGCTCAAATCACATTTGGTTCTTTGTGGACAGGATCTCTGAAGCTGAAGGTCAAATACTTTGGCCACCAAATGAGAAGAGAGTTCTCCTTTGAAAAGATCCTGATGTTGAGAAGGATAGAAGGCAACAGAAGAGGACAGCAAAGGATGAGTCATTGACACAATGAACATGAATTTGGGCAAATTCAGGGAGAAAGTTGAGAACGGGGTGGGAGCTGGCATATTGTAGTCCATGGGGTCATGAAGAGTCAGATACAATTTAGCAACTGAACAAGGACAGGGTCTATGGTAATGAATAAGACATCATCCTGCCTAATGAACAGGTTTTTTGGACCTGTAACCTCAAATGAAGTATATATTGTGCTTTCTATGATGTCTACATCTTTAAGCTGTATTCTTGCCCCTTTGTGCTTCACTTTGCAGCTAGGGTATGCCAGTGGCTTTGTAGGAGGCTGTGGTATGTTCGCTCTTTAAAAAGACTGTTACCATATGATAATTATACTGTATACAATAGGTATTTACAGCCATGCCATACCATACCATACCATACTATATCATACCATCAAGGCTTTAGCCTGGTACCAGGTTTCCACCTGAATCTTTCTCTTAGAGATTATTTAGCTCTCTTGGTAACTGCCTTCTTCCCCTTCACTCCATCCTTCTCTTCAGTTTCTAGATTTATTAAGAGAGGGTAAAAAGAAAGAAGTGTGCAGAATATCCGACTAGTGTGCTCCGCATGACTTGTCTTCTTTCTTGGATCTGCTTAACTGAACTATCTGCATTTCCTTTATTTGACCTCTCTCAGGGTCCTCTGCCCAGTCCTTCCTTCCCTTTTCTATCAACAATATTCCTCCTTCCCATCTTGGGTCCTGCATGAAGCCAGCTGTTTCCCTTCCTTCCATCTTGGATCTTGAATGAAGATATAGTCTCTCTAGGACCTCATTTCCCTTTTTCCAAGGAATCCATTCATGAACTTTACTTCTCTCTCTCTGACCAACTGAAAGGAAAGAAGCTAGAAGAAGCATTTTAGAGATTTGTATGCCTCTGATCTCTTGTAGTGAAAGGAATAATAACAGAAGTCTAAAGAGTCTAAAAAAGAATTGAAGAATAGAAAGTGATAAATACATATCTTGTGAGAATTTTGAAAAACAGTAAGATTGCAACTATAGATAGTCTAATTGGAGAAATGTTAAAATTGGGGTATAGTTTACTTACACTGTAGCTCTGTTTCTTATTGCATCTGTACTTGTAGTATGGAAGAATGCCATTATTGCCTCCCTATACAAAAGGAAATTTAGAAAAAGGAAAGACGAAATAATTACTTTTTAAAGTGTGGGTGTAAAGATGTCTGGTGAAATTTTGATTGAAAAAGTATCAAAAGATATAGTGCTCAAGATTTAGGAAATAGATTGTGCCTTTTGCTAGACAAATCAGATCTTTGTTCTGCAGAACTTTGAAAAATGTATGAACGTGAGAAAGTTTATTGCATGCTTGTAGATTTAGAGAAAATATGATAAAATACATAGGCATGAATTATGGCATATTTCTCATGACTATGGAGTTGATGATATATCCAATATGAGGGATATATGATGGAAGCTGCAGCAAGGAGGACTTTTTTCCAGCTTCAGTTGTTATGTCATTCATGATTTTTCTGGAACAGGAAGTGCTAGCAACATTGACTCATGATCTTGTCATGTCATGGATTAGCTACCATAATGCACTCTTAAGTGGGGCTTTTCTTTAAAACCCTCCAGAAACTGCACCTCTAATGAAGGATATGGCTAGTTAGAACTGCATGTTATTGCCGCAAAGCTCTAATACTGTGGTGATTGCATTGACTGCCAGCTGAATTTTGGGTGCATATCAGCTTGGACCCAGGTTATTTGCAAGGTCGCTTGTTCCAGATAAAATGTGCCCATCTTAGCCATGTCTGCAGAAAATGTCTGCCGAAAGTCCTTGGAAGTAATGAATGGGGCCATTTTGAGTAGGATAGAGTGTGAACACATGGTATGTGAACATGGGTAGGATATTGGAATATTGATTTATTTTGTTTTAAATGTGATTATTTTATATAATGTTGTACATACGTGCAGATGAATGTAACGTTAGAACACCTTTGATCAAATTATGTTTCGGTGAATCGGAATTGATTTGAAAGAAAGGTCCACAATTAGTAAAAAGGTTAAAGCTGAATAGTGATTGGATATTTCAGTAAGACAAGTATCTGAAACATTCATTCAGATCAACCAAAAAAGAAAGGTAAATGTTTTGTAATGACATTCACAGTCCCGAGACTTGAATATGATTCAAGACACGGAATGCATGAATGAGACCTACAAATATCTCTCAATTAGAAGAATTCTGAAAGGAAAAGTGAAGAAAAAAGTCCAAAAGCAAAAAAAGAAAAAGAAATAGAGAAACAACTACATAAATAGAATGAAAGTTAACTATTAGAAATGTTTGGGAGCTATTATTTCTTCAAAAAAAAAGTTACAACAGTGTCCAAACTTTTTCACTTACTAAACTCACTGTTTTTATTTTGAATTTATAAAAACTTGACAGTTCAGAATGCAGAGAATTGTTTAACTTCTTACCATATAAAAGTTGTGACAACTTTTGATCACTTAAGGAGTCACTCTATGTTGGAAATACTAGCCCAATGTTTGTTGAAGGAAATAATAGAAAACTGACGAGAAGAGGGAATAAGATGTAACACCCAGAACAGGAGGATTTTTCTGTATTTCTATATATCAGTATTTTCCTTACTAGTATCAATCTTATTCGCTGCGTGCTAATGCTTATTTAGTCAGACAGACACCATCCATATAAGAAAGAGATAGCAGTCATGAGGCGGGGGGGGGGCAACATAACATGCTGATGGACCTTTGGGGAGAAATGGTAAAGAAATAAAGAAGTAGAGATAGGTAGGCTGAGATAGAATTGAACCCAATGTCAGATAGTAGTTAATATGTTGGAATAGCTATCAGGAAGATCCAGTTTCAATTCCAGCTTCAGCCATGAAATGAGCTAAGAGACTTTGCCATGACAAACGAATGTAATAAAATGAAATGAAATGAATGACCCGGCCTACCTCACATAATGGATGCGTGGAGAGTTGGCCTACTTGTAGGACAGAATCTGATTCCGTGTTTGATTTTTAGAGGAAATGTAACACGTAAATACATTGAATGAATTCTGTACAGAACCATTACTCTCTTTGGGGGGGGCGGTTGTAACATTTTTATTAAAATATCATTTATGTGGACTAGAATGGGATTTATACTATATGATACCCTTGGATTTCTTTCAGTGAATCTTTTTGTGCTTCAAAAATGCCACCATTCTCATCAAGGCAGAGAAGTGATCATGATTGTTTCGCTCCCTCAGCCAGAAGAGATTTCTGGTTTTTTAGAAGCAGTTCTTTTGAGAAAAAAGGTTGCCTTGGTTTTGTGGATTACCCCGATGCAGTGATTTCATGAAATTACTGTTGAATCAAACCACCTCTACTGCTGTAGTTTGTACTGTTTAATTTAGTTTTATAGCCTTGAAGGTTTCTTTGTTGGTTTGCTTTAATGAAAAAAAAACTTATATGCCTGTTCTGCTGTTATTCTGAACAAAATATTGTGTATATAGTAAGAGAAATGTGTGCTGCTTTTACTAGTTTTACAAGAACCAGGAAAATAAAATAAAATATGACTGCTCTAGCCATCAGTGCTACGATGTCTGAATGATAAAAGGAAATAAGTTTTTATTATTGTAGTTGTAAATCTGTTAATATTAAACTAAACTTTCTGATTTAGAGAGGAAAGAGAATGCCCTTGACTCATGGTTTTGTAGCACTAAAGTTTGGAAGGCTTGAATAAAATAAAATTGATATATCAAATATCACTGCAGCACTTTTTACTAAAGGCTGTTTTCAGTATCTGTCAAGAAGACATTATAGAGATCTGTCTGGCTCTCCTAAATTGCAATATATTGTGCATGTAATTTCATAACTTTAACAGAATTTGTGTTATTTCAGAACACCAGCACATATTTGGAGTTGTTTTTTTTAAATCCAAAGATTACGTTACATAAAGAACTGTGTATTTATCCTCCATGGTTCATGAGCTAATGTAAAATTTGGATTTTTTTAAAAAAATATCTCAAAATCTGTGTTGTTTTGAAATGATACAAATTTTATTAATGTTATAAAATTACATACTCAATACTGTTAGTCCTCGACTTACGACCTCAATTGAGCCCAATTTATCTGTTGTTAAGCAAGGCATTTGTTAAGTGAATTTTGCCCATTTTACAACATTTTTTGCCACAATTGTTAAGTGAATCACTACAGTTAGTAACATGGCTATTAAGTGAATCTGGCTTCCCCATTGGCTTTATCCCCAGGACGTTGCAACCGTCATAAATATGAACCAGTTGTCAAGCATCTAAATTTTGATCATCTGACCATGGGGATTGTACAATGGTGGTAAGGTTGAAAAATGGTCATAAGTCACGTTTTTTTCAGTGCTGTTGCAACTTTGAACAGTCACTAAATTAACTGTTGTAAGTCAAGGACTATTTGTATAATTAAATTATGTTATTTGCTACATCCACTAATTCATTTATATTTTTGTTTGTATGTGTGTGTTTGTGTGTCTTTCAGGCAGAGAATTCCGCACTGGCTATGGAAAATAAAAATCAGAGAGAGCAGTATGAAAGGTGTCTTGATGAGGTGAGATGGATGGAATGTTTGTTAGTCTTTGGTTAAATGTTCCCTTTTCCCTCCCATGCCCCAACATTTGGACTTGCTTCTGTTTTCTTTTAATTCTCAAGCTCAAGTTTTTATTATTTGTTTTATTGATTTGTTTAAAACATTTATATAGTTGGCCATTTCCGGACAACTATTGTTGCCAAATGCTATATGTCTGACTCATCAACTAATTCTCATAGTTTCATTTTAATCATTGGGAAATTTCTTAGGATAACAAGAATTATTGCAAAGGAGCCATCATAGGCAGTTTGATTTTGGCACAGATTTTGGTGCATCCTTTTTTCAAATTAACAAAAGTTCTACCTGAAATCTCTAGGCATCAAGGCCAACAATTGACACAGAAGACATGCAGTTTTGCAGTAAATAGAGAAGATTATGTTAACCAGATAAAATCATCATATATATATATATATATATTGTGGTGTCCTTGGGAAAAAAATAGAATTATTCAGAAATGTTACTTTGACAAAGAAGACTTGGATATTGCTTGGTAAGTGATATGGTTTGAAAAAGGTATAATGGCAAATCACCACAGAGGTTTTTTTGTTTGTTAATGGTGAAGGTCATTATAATGACACCATTTTAGAGAAGTGCAACAAAAAAGCCAAATGAAAAATTGAGCTGTTGATCTTCACACGATAAAATTATGAAACATAAACAAAGTTAAAATCCAATCAATTTGCAATCATTAAAAATGATTCAGCATGCAGTATCTCTATCAAAATTGATAGTTGAATAATTAAATTAAATGGAGCCAATAAACCATAAACTTTAAGACTGGTTGTATTACCTGCCTGTCTAAGAATAGTATTGCCCAAGCTAACCTCTTTGACTGCATTGCAGATGGAAAGGAATATGTTTTTAAACCCTAGTTATATGCATTAAAATTAGTTTTTGCCCAAAGAGTATAAGGAAACTAGAGGCCAAATGCTGGACATTCCTAGACATGAAGAACATGAAGAAAGTAAGATGAAAGATGAGACAACCAAACTGGAACCTGACATAAGAAATAAGGGAGGAAAGATCAGATTCATCTTTTTTCAGAATCGCTGGGTAGATCCCATTGTGGGTAAAAAAGGAGAAGTATATTTATTTATTTTCTTGAGTTTCTTATAAGGTAAGAAAGACAGGATAAAAATCTAATAAATAAAGAAATAAAATTATTATTTTTTAAAGGGAGTAACATTCTTCTTTTTAAAAGTTAGCCCTGGAAACAATTGCTTTAAAATTAGTTGTAAATCTGTTATTTCCTTTAATGAAAAATATGTCATGTACTTGAATTAAATTGCAGTATAAACAGCACTTTGTTTTAGTTAAAAATGAGTTTTGTTTATTTACTAGACAATCCGTGATTTTTTGTGTCATTGTTCCAGAGATATTTTCTTACCTAAAAAGAAAATAGAATGATCCCAGGCAGGGTTGAAAATTAGTGGGAGCAGGAACGACTTCTAGCTTACTTCCTGTCAGCTTTCACATTGAATTTCTTTGTAAGAAACTGGCATTGAGGATTGGAAACCTTCCTTCCTTCTTTTCTTCTTACCTTCTTTCCTCCCTCCCTCCCTCCTGCTCTTTGTCAGTAATCAAGAAATAAACAAGCAGCTCAAATTCAGGAAATTGTACCATGAAAAAAAGAAAAAGGATTGATTTTATTTTAAGGTATTAACAATCTATCTTAAGCACAGCTACATAATGTTTTGTGACATTTGCAGTATTTGTTGACATATACTGTCTAATGCTCCATCATGGTGGTATTAGGCAATTGCTCAGTAATTCTAT
This sequence comes from Pareas carinatus, assembly GCA_032468095.1. Lineage (NCBI taxonomy): Eukaryota > Metazoa > Chordata > Lepidosauria > Squamata > Pareidae > Pareas > Pareas carinatus. The sequence continues at coordinate 42,244 of JANHFO010001467.1, forward strand.
AAATAAAAGCATCCATAAATCATTTTCCCAATATTCTGCATATCTTCATTTCAAACACTTGGTTTATTAAAATTTGTTGTATTCCTGAAATATTTTATCCCTCTCCTCTCTAATTATATCTCTTTGTGTATGCAGTTATTTCAATGACGATGTAGACACTTTACAAAACTCCTAAAATGTAGAATATTAATTGTGATGTTTAAAATATTTGTGCATTGAGAGCATATGCACCGGGACACAAATTCCTTGTGTGGCCAGTAAGGAATTCTATTTGCTTATCTGTAGATTAAAAAAAACCCAATATAACATATTTTTTCTATGCCAGGAGGAGACACTCTTATCTGAAAAGTTATAGTTATACTCTTGTGAGTTCTGACTACAGTTTTAATCTGTGTCTTGTATTAAATCATAGAGATAGCTATTTTATGTGACCTTTGCTGTCTGTGTTGCCTTAGGTTAGAGAACAGTTTTGGAAATGATAGAAAGGGAATTGGTCGTTTTATGAGAATGTGAATCATTTCAAGCATTTGACTTCTGTAAAAATACAAGTATTTAGAAAAAGGTTGAATTCCTGTCCTAAATTCTAATTCACATGAAACAAAATTTTAAAATAAAATTAGTGAAATTTCTAAACAATCACTTTATTCAAAAAAATAAAATTTATATAAAAAGTAGGGCTATACTAAAAGGTTATTATATCACATATTAAAATATTAATCACATAAATAAAAATATGTGATGCTTATATCTGATTTGGGTTTTTTATTTTAATGATAATTAGAAAACTAATTTTTATTTAAAAAAATAAAATGAAAATAGTAGATCATTTTAGTAAAAATAATCCTATACATAGTTCTATAAATCAAAATTTTGTAATTTGATTTAAGTCAATATAAAACGATATGATAAAATTCTACTCCGATTGAGCTGTAGGTTTTTCTGTAGCATGCAATGCCACCTAGCTGTCATGAACAGCTAGGAGAGCTGTCCCCCCTCTCCAGTACATTCAGGGTTGCCTTTTCCATCTGAAGGGTAGTCTGAACTGGTTCTACGCCTTTCACTTTGCAGGGTGAAAAATGTGTTGAGGGGTCATTTTAAAAATTGCCAAGTTTTGAAATAAAAAAATGTAGACTCCAGTTTCTACGGAAGTTAGAAGACTTTAATTTTTTTCCTAATTATGAAAAGTAATTTTCAGCTATGATTTATTTCTTCTATAGGTAGCCAACCAGGTTGTACAAGCGCTGCTTACTCAGAAGGTAAGTCATTTATTATTCTCTAGTGTAAAAAAATACTTAACTAAAATTATCAACCTTTTTTGTCGAGTAAATTGAACTTGATGATATATTGCATTGAATCACTAGGAATCCTTTTGATTATCCTTCTGAGGGCCATTGAATAAAGATTAAGAATTCATTTCAACCAACACAAAGCAGTGACTTCCTGCTGATAAAATCCTGTTGAAGCAATTGAGCAGACTTTAGTAATTTACAAGATTACTTCAACTTAAGCTAGATCTGAAACTCATCCATATTTGGGAGTAAGTTACGTTAAATAAATTTATCACTGGTAATATATGGAATTAGAATATGAACACATTTTTATATACTAGAAGATGCCATTCTTACAGATTTGGAACAACTGTTAACTCTTTGCTTAACATGTGCAATTATACTTAGGGCTACCAACAGCCAAATTTCTACACATGTAATGAGACATGCAGCTGTTTTTAGTTTTCTTGAAATGTACCTTGGAGATAGACAATTAGTTGGAGCTGCTGTGCAATGTTACCTGAATTTTTTCTAGCCTTCCGCCTTATATGTGTGTAGTCTCTTTATTTTAGTATTTTAAAATACTACAAAGTATTTTAAATATTTTGTATTTTAGTTATTATTTATGTGTGATATTGAAGCTTTTTTTTCTATAGCAAGATATGTTCTAGGGCAGTGCTTTTCAGACTTAGCAACTTTAAGTCCTGGGACCTGAAGTACACACATCTTAAAGTTGTGAAGTTTGAGAAACACTTGCTCTAGGGTTAAAATCAAAGGAAAACAGTGATGGCACAAAGCAGCATAAAACTACATTTGCAGTGTGAGTTTAACTTTTCCCCACCCCCACCCTTACACACACACACACCACCCTGGAACAAGGGAAAGGGGGATCTGCCCTTTCTTTAGTTTGCAAAACTTTGATCCACCCTTACCCGGAACTTCTTACTCGTAACAAGGCTGAGCTTTTTCTTCTAGAAGAAGACCTTGCCATTTGTCTATGGAGATTCTTAATCATTCAGGCCAAGCTTGTCCCAAAGGTGCTTTTTTTCCAAAAGGCAGTTGGACTTCCTTGGTTTTTTTCCCTTGAAAACCTTCCCTTCCCTATAGTTTCGCATGCTATAGCTTAATCTTCCACCCAATTCTGTTTCCATGTGAATATATAAAGACCCATTGTGGCACAGTGGTTAGAATGCAGTATTGCAGGCTAATTCTGCTGATTGCCAGCAATTCGATTCTCACCGTATCAAGGTTGACTCAGCCTTCCATTCTTCCAAGGTTGGTAAAACGAGGACTCAGATTGTTGGGGGTAAGATGCTGACTCTGTAAACTGCTTAGAGAGGGCTTGTAAAGCACCGTGTAGTGATATATAAGTCTAAGTGCTATTGCTGTTGCTATATAGTGCATTGTTTTGGAACTCTTATTAGTGCATTTGCATAATTGAAAGGTTGCAGAGGGAATTGTAGTGGCAGTTTGACAAGGAGATTGTGTGCCCCACTGATGGTTTCTTGACCCACTGTTTGAAAAAAGAGTGATGTATTATATATCATATTTTCAGGGAGCCTCAAAATCAAGGGAAAATCAATTGAAAAGATGGCAGGGAAAGTTGCAAGTCATGGTCATGTGATGTCTCATTTATTGACCACAGAAAAAATGGATGCAGTCACATGATGCCTCATTTAATGTTCACAACTCTGATTATCCTGCCCCTTTGTGATTGTGAGTTGAAGCCAAACTGTGTTCTCTAAATATTCTACTAGATGGCAGCACATAGCTAATTTCAGAATGCTAAACAAGGTTTGAGCTAATTAGTATTTAGATGCAAAAGCAATGGTTTACAAACAAGCCTGGAAAAAGTATCCTGGGAGAAGACTGTGGACAAATAACCTCTGTACACTTGACAAGAAAACTATGTGGTTTTATCTAATTGCCATGAGATCAGCTTCATTTGTAGAATATTTCAACTATACTATCTTTAACTAACTTGCCAGTAATCAACCCAGCTTCTTATAAACGGCTTTAATATTTTGCATTTACAATTTCTTAGCCATTGACTGCGTGATGGAGTTAATTCACTATAAATAAGTAAACAAATAAATAAACTATACTTTATCACATGAATATTACAGGGAGAAAGTTTATACAGTTGGTCTTCCCTCTCTCCCTCCCTCTCTCCTCCCTCTCCTTTTTCAGTACTTTTGGATTTGGAATAATATTTTTGCTTTCTAATTATTTTTTTCTGAAAAAAAGAAAACAAAAAGATATGTGGCTGCATCTTTTGATCAACTCTGTGGCCATGGTTATTAGGATTGTAGAAATCCATTTGGAGGACTGCATGGCAAAGAACCTGCCCGGATCCACTTCTCAAAGCACAGAAATATCAGGCCCTTTTATAAGCTCCATGTGGCAGATGTGTCAATGCATGTGCTTTCAGAAAGTGGCATGCACTAATACTAAGCATTCAAGAAGATATGGGACTTTGAATAAAGTGTTTTATACAATTCTCACAGTGATTAATTTGTTTCTTTAATGTTTCATAGATGTTATGGAGTTAAAAGAAGCTTTAATCATTTAACTCCATAATATCTATGAAGGATTAAGGAAACAAATGAACCAGTCCCAGGAGCAAATAAAAAATATATTCCATTTATGTTTGCTAAACAAATTCTGAATTCAAGGGCCTACAAGAATCAGATTAACATTCTACAACATAGCACTTTATGTAAGGGTGTATTTGTGATTATGTACTTCTCAGTGTAGCATTATCTTACTTAAAAACATCATCCTTTTTCAAAATTGCAAAGAAAACAAAACAAAGACAGGTAAGGAGAGATAATATTCTCATAATATATTTATAGTACCTTTAGGATTTTTGTCATTATCACAAGATGCAAAAGCCACAGGTTCTAAGGACTCCTTGTGAGTGGACCAAGAATATAGATTAAAATGCATTTAATAGAGTGATTTGCTTGATATTGACAAACTTTGATAGATACACAGCTTTTGCTGAGTAACTCTAGCTAATTTAATATCTTGAAGGGGAAGCACAAAGCATTCTAAATGTTAATGAATGTTAACTCTTACAGCCCTTTTAATGCCATCAGGACTGAGACCATTTATACAAAAAGACCAGAAGGCAAAACTGTACAGTAAATAAGAAATTCTGCTTTGGGGGTCAATCACAAATGACTTCTATACTAATCCAAGTAAGATAGAGGTAAACAGATAAGTCTTCTACTACATTACACTAAGACATAAAAAGTCATGTCACCAAGAAATAATACCCCAGAGGAACTTTATATATACAGAAGGAAGCTGAAGAACTTATAACAAGAATACCGATCACTTGTATTATACTGTGAAGGGATACTTTTGGTAGTGTTTTTATTATTTAAATTAATTACATTTAGTTAAATAATGGTTTAAAGAATTAAGTATAAATATCCCAAAATTTTATCAAATTATTGTGATTCCACCAGGAGATCCTATCAACTGAGAGATTTATCAAGGTCATTGAGCACTTGAGATCAATTTTATCGTTTGAAATAGGCCCATTGGATATGACTGTACTTTGTAACACATGGAATTTAGTGAACTCAATTTTGAGAAGGAAATATGAAGAAAAAATATATTCCGTTGTGAACTCTCTTCCAAATAGGATTGTTGTTATGGGGTTTTCTCCTATTGTCTCTGTAGATTATAGTTTTGGTTCAGAAATGCATTAAAAACTGAAGGAGGAATAACAGTCTTACAGTGATACATTTAAAGGAGAATATTTGTAGCACAAGGTGGAAATGAGAGATCCTTGATGCTCTCTGAGGTTGGTTGTTTCCTTGCAGACATTTCATTACCCAAACTAATTAACTTCATCAGTGCACAGATGATGTTACCTCGTTTGGGTGATGAAATGTCTGCAAGAAAACAGCCAACCTCACAGAGAACCAGGGACCCCTCAGTCATGCATTTGCAAGAAATGCAAATTTTAAATACCATGTGGTGTAGTGATTCAGGTGTTGTACTTGGAATGACAAGACCCAAATTCTAGTCTACCTACAACAACAGAAGCTCCCTAGCCAACTAACTTTGGCTAGTTTCTCTCAGCCAAACCTATCCATGGGGTTGTTATGAAGGAGGGACGCTGTTCTTGCTGTACAAAAAAAAATGTAATCCATCCATTCATTCATCTTTTCTGGTATGATTTAAGTTATCTAGACTTCAAATTTTACATAGTTCAGTTATGAGGGTTGAAATCTATATGGATAGTCCTCGAATTCTAACAGTTTGTTTAGTGACCATTTGAAGTTACAGTGACACTGAAAAAGTGATCAATGACCATTTTTCATACTTATAACTGTTGCAGCCTCTCCATGGTCAAAATTCGGATGCTTGGCTACTACCATGTATTTATGACTATTGCAGCATCCCAGGGTCATGTGATCACTTTTTGCAACCTTCTGAAAGGCAAAGTCCATAGGGAAGCCAGATTCACTTAGCAACTGTGTTACTAACTTAACCACTGCAGTGATTCACTTAACAAATGTGGCCAGAAAGGTCGTAAAATGAGGAAAAATTCACTTAACAAATGTCTCGCTTAGCAATAGAAATTTTGGATTCAATTGTGGTCATACGTCAAGGATTACCTGTACAACATGAAGTTGCCAAAGTTGAGAAACACTGATCTAGCCATTCACATTTAATTTAAAACTTTAAATCTAGGTTTTGTCAACATCTAGGTTTTGAAATGATATGTGGGTGGTGTTGCTTGGTTTAAGATCTCATAAACCTTTATTTCTTTTGAAGTCTGTGGTTTTCAATCTTAATTTTAGCCGCTAGCTCCTTCATATCTTATTTGTTAGAAACTCTTTAAGAAGCAGCATTAGTGCTTTTGCTTGCTTAAACAGAATACCTATAATAGTTCTCCATGTGAGGCCTGAGATGATGCAGTTATTACCAGAGCATTTGCTGAATTAAAGGATTTAGAATTGTGCTGCACTTCAAATAAAATATCATTGCCTCCTTGTCACTTTAGTAGGCAGAGAATATATAACTTGGTTAGCCTTAGGGGTGTTTTAAATAAGCACTGCCCTCGTAATGCGCTCAGGCAAAATGATTTCTTAGTTCATTCAATGTTAACTTTGAATTAAAGCTAAGCTATGTTTTTTCCAGCTATCTCTTAACAAAAGTGTTCCATTGTGTTATCCTCCTCCCCAAAAAAATCATGCTGGCTTTGACACAGCACAAGAGAAGACTAACACTTGGGTTATTTCAGACTCTTCCACATTTTAATCTGAAACTTTGGGGCTCATGTACTTCAATATCTTGTTAATATTGTTAATGAACACACACACACAGGGAGCTAAATATTGTTCTTTTCATTTATGCTTGCTTCCAGAAATAAACTAAAGAAAGATAGGCAATCTGCCTGTTATCAATTTTGAGACATTTCTGTGCATATATAGAGTGATAACTTATAGGCATGTATTTCTTTGCTTGTTCATGTTGTTGATGCTTGACAGAGGTTTAAAACTTCCTATATATGCTAAGTGGCAATGCCCAGTGATCTTAGCTGTTAAAACAAAAATAAAAATCCCCAAGGGAGATTGGACCAGATTGGCCTTTGGTTAAGAGACCACCTGTAAATCCCATGGTTATGGAACAGAGTGGGAAGTAAAAAAACATTCCCGAAAAAAGCAATAGCAAGCCATTTCTCTACTTATGGTAAAACAATTCTGTGAATATGTCCATGCAGACACCAAGTCTCCATCTCCCTTTCTGTGGCTGCCGGCGCCGCGATATAGCCAGCTCGTTCCATCGCTGGCTATCGGGGGCGAGTCTCTGGCTCCCATAGAAAGGGTTCACAATTTGGGCGTCCTCCTGGATGCACGGCTGTCCTTAACAGACCATCTGGCAGCCGTCACCAGGGGGGCTTTTTACCAGGTCCGCCTGGTCCGCCAATTGCGCCCCTTTC
>JANHFO010001467.1:55546-69254 GCA_032468095.1 Pareas carinatus
TAACATATTTTAATGTTTGTGATTGTGTTATTTTAATTTGCTGTACACTGCCCTGAGTCCGTGAGGAGAAGGGCGGTATAAAAATCTAGTTAAATAATTAAATAAATAATAAATAAATAAAATAGCAATGTCCAAATATTTGAGGGACTTCCACAAAGAAGAGGGGGTTAGCCTGTTCTCCATAAGTACATGAAAGCAGGATAAGAAGCAATAGATGGAAGCTAATCAAGGAAATGATCAATCCCAAAATTAGGAGAAATTTCCAGTTAATCAGTGGAATGACTTGCCTTCAGAAGTTGTGGGGGTTCCATCACTGGAGGTTTTTAAGAAGAGATTGTACAGCCATTTGCCTGAAGTTGTATATGTGCTTAAGCAGGGGGTTGGACTAGAAGACTTCCAAGGTTGTTCTGTTATTTTTTTTCATTGATATAGTCTTCTATTGATTCTGATTTGTATCAGTTTTCTAAAGGCTCTAGAACAGGATTTTAGCCTGAATACCATATTTTTCGATGTATAAGGCGACTCCTGCACTGGAGATCTGCCTTTTAAGTGTTGTGTTTCGCCGGCGATCTAGCCTCCAAAACTGGACCCAGGAGGGAAACAAACAGGTTTTGCCTCTTGGCAGCGGTGGACAGATTCAAAGGCATTGCTCGGTGGGGCAAAACTCGCCAGCGCAAGCGGGCGGGCAGTGACTGGGCGAGACTCTCTGCTCCATCCCTGCACCAGCTTTTGTAAGTTTGGCGGCTAGATCACCAGCTGGTGTGGTGGGCTGAGGAGGAAATGTGGATTTATTCCTCCCAAAAAAAAACGCGAAGGGGAAGAAGAAGCTGAAACTTAAAAGGCAGAGCTTCAGTGCAGGGGTCGCCTTATACACCGGGTCGCCTTATACGCCAGAATATATGGTAATTTGTAGCTTCAAGGAAAGCTGAAGGCAGCTAGACCCCTCCCCGCTTCATCCTGTTTCAGACCACCAAGTAGCTCTCAATGCTGAACAAAAAAATAAGAAAAGCATAATAAAATAACAAAACAGAGAACAAAAATGTGTAATAACAATACAGCTACTGTTGGTAAATGGAAATTTTGCATATGGGCCAAATACCTGTTAAATTAGAAATGACAATACTGATCAATGAAAGATCATTTGTGACCACCTTCGGCAAGGTGAACAAAGTCTGGCATCAACCCAACTTGGATATGGATTATCTGGTGGTCTGACTGGACCAGCAGAAATCCTCTTTAAATGACCTTAAACCTGAGAATAGAGAGAACATTCTGTCAAATAATCTTGTCCAAAAGACCTATGTGACATAGAAATATTAACATTTTTTGAATTCTGCTTAGGGAGGAAAACTAGAGAAAACATGGATTTTAACTAATATTTTCTAGCAACAGTACAGTCACCATGACCTAGGATATTTTTGCATATATTCCTAAGAAAGCCTCTAACTATAAAATGTTCATTATTCATCGAGGCATCTTTTTTAAAATACCTGTTACAGTAGCATAATATAGTTAACACAAAATCAAGACACACAATCAAGCTACACTGCACATGCTAATTAAACCAGCACGATTTCTCTTAACTTTCTAGGAGAAAGACATTTATAACAATATGAAATTTGATTGCAAAATGTAGCATAAGGGAATCTAGCTGTCTGCTAGGTTATAAATGAGACCCAGTGTTTAATATATAATGAAATCATCCCTACAGAAATCATAGCCAAAACTGAACTAAAATATAATAAACCGGTTATTTTAATACTATTTCTCTATAGAAAAATCAATAGAAATCAATTATCTTCTATTTATTTCTTAATATCCATTCTACTCTTACTAATACACATTTAATATGCTATTGTTTCACAGAGCTTTTATGTAATTAAATAAAACCAGTGACAAGTAAAAAGAAATTCTGGGGAATATCCCATATAACTTAACTAAAATACAATTTTAGAATACCACCAAATATGTATAAAAAGTACTTCATTAGATATAGATTTGTATGACCAATAGAGAGAGATCAGTAAATTTTGCAATGAAGTGTCTTTAGTAAACATTGTGTGAACAACGTACATTTCTTTACAAGTCTGAGAAAACTGATGAAAGGCATACATTTACACAATGAAGTATTTATTGGTCAACACCATTTACATTTCTTTCTCATGTTTCCTTATAGTTAGAATTGTATTTATTTATTAAATACTCTTAAAAGTTTATGAATTCATAAACTTTTACATTTGCTCATATTTTGTTGATTCTAAACACATGGCCGTGCAAATGACATGATGCCTATGAAGTGTACGTTTAATATCTTCATGAAATGATTTTGAATCCAAGTCTTGTCATTCTTAAAACAGAAATACATTTGTTAATTTAAATTTGAACAATATTGTCTCATCAAGATCATGAAGGCACAGCATGCCTAAAACATTGTGAGTATAGCTTGAATGTGTAGGGAGCTGTACCAGGTTTTTCTCCCAATGCCCTTGAGATTATGTTGTTGGTTCCAATAATATTGCTTCATTGTACCAACCAGAGAGAGTTTTTCCCATTGTGAGTTACTTTAGTTTTTAGTTTGTTTCTCTTTCTTTCTTCTCGAGATCTTATTGTCTATGTTCATATTCCTTATTCTGGTGCAGGTAGTCTCGATTTACAACCACAATTGAGCCCAAAATTTCCATTGCTAAGCAAAATAATTGTTAAGTGAATTTTGCCCTATGTTATGACCTTTCTTGCCACAGCTCTTAAATGAATCGCTGCAGTTGTTAAGTTAGTAACATAGTTGTTAAGTGAATCTAGCTTCCCCATTGATTTTGCTTGTCAGAAGGTCACAAAAAGTGATCAAATGACTCCAAGACACTGCAAACGTCATAAATACATGCCAGTTGCCATGTGTCACAATTTTGATTGCGTGTCCATGAGGATGGTGCCACAGTCTTAAGGGTATAAAACAATCATGACATTTAATGTTGTATTTATTGCATTCACAAGAAAGATGTAGAAACAAATTATATCCTAGAGAGCACCTTGAAAGTACATGTGTATTGCCCACATTGAACAAAAAGACTGATAACTCCCTTGCCTCAGTAAACCAAAAAGAAGAGCTATGGATCATTGGTTTGAAAAAAGACAACACTGCTAAGTCTGTGTGTGAGTGTGTGTGTCTATGTGTTTATAAATATACAGAAGTACAAACATTCAGAGTACAGCAAAGAAAATTTCATTTTCTTTTATCTTTTTCTTTTAAATCTCAAAGCAGAGGAGAAGTAATCTTATGAGAAATCGTTCCTTGCATTAGTCATTTTTGGCACATTCAGCTTCGGAGCAAAGTTCACAATAAAAAAGATGAGAACATAATTTCCATTCTTGGTTCCGAAAAAGTGTAACCCCAAGAATTTGAGTGCATAGCCTCTTCCTATGATAGATAGATGTAGGTACATTCTTTTTTCCACTCTCATTTGTGTTCCTTGTAACCAGGTGAAAGAAAAAATAATATTAGTCTTGATCAATTTTATGCCGGTGATGTTTTCTGCAACATGTTCAAAGGTTTTTTATAATTAATATAGTTAGAAATGTCAGTGTCATACATTTTTCACCATCACCCACAGACACGTGACCACACATAAACACACACAGAGGCTGGCAAGATTATGGAGCTTGAAAATATTGAAAAAGAAAAATTTATATTTATCTCTGGGATTTGATTGTGCAGATTTGCGCATTAATTCCTTGGTTGCTAGAAATTCAGAGCATCCATTCTTGGCAAGGGAAATCTAATTCTCATCATGATAAGTTTAGATAAACCAAAGTCTGGCCCAAAATTGCTAGCCTTTCTCCAAACTAAGCATTTTGCACTCTGACATTATTGCATGTTTTCAAAGTGAAATATTTTTATTTGACTTTGCCTCAAGCCAACATCTTACCTGGGTGAAGCAGCTCCAGTGACCACATGAGATCACTCTCAGATTAATCTTCCCATCTGTAATACATATTCTACTCCTTTGATTATTGTCTGGGGTTAAGCTTTCAACTTATTTTATAGTGTTTTTGTTGCATTGTGTTTTTCTAACATGTCCTCTTTTGGCAAAGGAGACAATTTTATTTGTGATTGTGGTTGTTTTTTCTGTAAAGAAATGTCATGTATTCCAGATAAATAAGCATAGGCCTCTTGATTAGATTAATACACTTACCTGTGCAGAAATGTAAAATTTCTTTCAGCAGGGCTGAGAATATTCTAGCTTCTCAGAGAACCATCAGAACAAAATTTAGAAAATATACTGAGCCTTTAGCAAGAATTGAAAAAATCTTATTTATCTACCACCCCTTCAATTCTCTTTACTTGAAACACCAAACATGACTGATGAGATTTTAAGAAGTGGATGGGAGATTTATAAGCAAAGGAATTGACTGGAAATTTTCTTCAGCTTTCTCCTGTGCAAAGACCAATTTTCTCAACGAAGGACTCATAACATTGCAACTGAAATAAAACAGTGGGGGGATTTCCTATTTGATGTTTTCCCAAAGGTTTTAATTAACCTACCCTCCTCTATTTTTGATTTTGATTTAACCCAAAAATACTCCTATGGGCCACTTTATCACCTCATAACTAAATGGAAAAACACTGTATTTCACCTAAGAGAATTTCTCCAAAATTCTTTACTTTGTTTGAAGGAAGGTCTATAGCAAATCCTCCTTTATAAAATGAATTAAAAATTGGCAGAGAATGGTACAAGAGAACATCTTAGGCTAGCACTATTTCCCCCCTTTTTTATTTTCCTACCATATTGGCTAATTATATGCTGACTTATAAAGATCTATGGAAGCAGCAATTTATCCAAGGAGTCTTATATATGATTCCTTGAGATGTCTCTGCAGATCTTCATGGAAAAACTACGACTCTCATAGTTCCTGCCTCTGAGTGGCAACTCACTGGGGGAAAAAAATCATTCATCTGCTGTGAAATCAGTTTTCAAAACAGATCTTGAGCAGCCTCTGTATTCTTACTGCAGCTACTTAAATAGTTTTATCAGTATTGCAGCTTGCATGACATGTTGTTGGTAGTCAACAATATAGTATGTTTAATACATAAAATAATATTTAATATGCATACTCTGCCTGATTTTTCCATAGAAATGGCTCTGTTGATAGGTTGCTAATCCTCTGCAATATCGTATGAGCAGAGGGCAGGAGGGCTTTAAAATCAGCAGAATGATTGAATGTCTTAATGCATCGCTCCTCATCTGTGTGTGCCTCTGAGTTGTAAGCACATTCAAAAGGGATTGAATTTACATCATGACACTATCTGGCCTCTTGCTAATTTTGGTCCACTCCCGTGTGGATGTCGCCATAAATCAGGTATAATCCAAGTTGCATTTGCCTATTTAATCACCAATATTTCTGTTACAGAGGAAAAACATAAAGAAATAGTTAAAGATTCCTACATTTCAAATGAAGTTAGGTGATACTTTTGTGGTTTAAATCCCTCATTATGGAAAGATCAAGGTTTGTATCAAGTAGCCAATTCTACAATGGGGATCTCATTTTATAGTTAAAACTATGTAGTCAAATTAGCCAAGGTTTGGTTGAATTCAACTGACTAAATTTGCTGCCTTTATTCCTCTCAAGGAAAGTTGGAAAGGGGATCCTTCTCCTCCTCCTCCCCCTCCTTTCCCCCCTCCTCATCTAAGACTTGTTTTGGTCCTTTGATTGACTACTGGATGAGAATGAGGTAACAACTCTACATTCCATATTTCTTTGGCAGATTTTTCTGCTGCTAGAAGTCATGTGCAAGTCCAAACCTCTCCACATGCACATTTTAAAATTAGGATTTCTGTCCTTTGGTAGATTTGATAGGTTCTTTGGTAGGAACACTTGTTTTACTAATAGTCAAACTTCTTGATGTTCTGGATAGGACAAATAGGGCCAATATAGGTATAGAGTGTTGATAGGAAGATCCAATAATTTCAGTAAGAATTGTTCCATAAGCATCTTTAAGAATGACTCAGCTGAACTGTCTTCTAATTATTAGACTTGCTCCATCTTTGTACCCAGATATTGATGTTTAAAAACATTTTTAAAATATCAATGTAAAAGTGAAGTAGCCATATGATTTATTAGTACCTTTTCTTTTCTTTGAAATATTTCATTTTAGACTGTACTTGAACTTAGTGGAAAGGTTATATAAGCTCTAGTTTTGTCTACTTCACTTTTTAAACTAAATGTTATATGGTCTTAGCTATTGTGATGGAATGTGCACCCAGAGAAGGAGTGAAGCACCTCGGCAACACTGCATGTTTCCCAGGAAGGAGGAATTACATTCCAGAGGGAAGCCCAAATTAAGAGGCTACGCAGTCCTGAGCTGGATAGGGTAGGAAGGAAGAGGTTCAGGGTAGCCACATTCTAGAATGTCTCAGGATAGATCTATTAGGTTAGAGGTTTATAGCTTTAATCTGGAAAGATTCTGTCTATTAGGTATAGGCAAATAAAGGGTTGGATTCATTTGGATTTCACTGTGTCATCATTGGGCCTGGACCCGACAGCTACCAAGCCATTCATTTTTGCAATGTTTATGCTCTTTTCAGTACCACTTCAGTGGGGAGGGGAGGGAAAGGGAGAATAGTGACTGTGACTATAATTGTGGACTTAAATACTTGGTTGAAATGGAATGATGCAGATTTGTATGTAAGATGAAACAGGCTAGTCCCTGAAAGAGATGGAAATGTGTTTCTGTCTAAAATTTATGAGGGATATTATTTAACTCAGAAGGTGAACAAGTTGGATCTTACTACTCTTAATGAAGGATGAGAAGTGAAAAGTCTAGGGAATACATTTTGAGCAGAGATTGAAACCAGCATTATAGACTATGTAATAGTGTCCTATGACCTTTTAAAATTAGTAATTACTTTTGGAATAGGATGTTATCCAGATATTGATCACCTGTCCTTCACCTCAGAATTACATTGGCAAGACCAACATTTATTTGAATGCTGATTACTGCAAAGTTAGTGAATTGAAGATGTGATTCCAAAGGTTACGTGACTAAGTCATAAATATCTTAAGTATGAAAATTTTCAATTCCACTCATCAATAATTACTGCAGAGTCAACTGATTTGGCCCCCTGCTTCCAGAACCTCATAATTCAAATGTAGAATCTTTTATCACACCATGTTGTAAAGGAGCAATGGGTGTTGATTACTAGTTCCAAACTTTGGTTTTTCCATTAATGTGTAATAGCAATAAAAACTATAATGTGTAAACATAAAAGCTATTGATAAAGAACTCATTTCTCTTGTCATTTGCTCTGCAGTTGCAAAAAAGCTCCACCAAAAATAATTAGTATTGTAAAGTTTTACTTAGACAGAAAATGAAATATGTCTCCAGAAAATATTAGAAATTCTTGATCTCAGGGCTCAGGTTGAACGCATTAGTCTTTAGATTTAAAGACTGCCCAGCTCCAAAATGACTCTGGGCAAGCTATATCCAAGTAAAAGTAAAACAAAATAAAATAACATAAAAAAGAAATCTTGTGTGATCAGACAAATATATTACCTCTAATTATGGTTAGTCACACAGTCATCTAGATGTTTAGACTGGATTTGACATTATTTTTCTCCCTATCAAGTCTTTCCCAAGGATCTGAGGTAGTCAGATGATATTGAATATTAAAGGTATCACAGCAAGATATAAGCTGCTCGTATTTTTATTTTTATATACTGTATATAACAATGTGTTTTTATCAGTGCCAATGATATTTAAGTGGTGCTCCAGGTATTTTGGGATTGCACCCAAGGTGCCTATTACAATTGGTACTATATTTGTTTTTCTTTAGCCATAGTCATTCTACTTCTATTTGCAAATCTTTGTATTTTGTGATTTTGTCCAATTCTTTCTCCTTTGTCTACATTCTGACTTTATTTGTCTTATCGATAATGGTTAAGCCTTGGTTATTATTTATTTATTTATCAAATTTAGATACTGCCCAACTCATTCTCAAAGTGAATCTGGGCGATTATGGGGCAGGTGCTTGTCTGTTTGAATTCTAAAGTCCCAGAGCACTTTAGTATCTTCATTTTCTATTACTTTGTCTATTTTGTGGTCCCACCAGTTTTTGCTTGGAGGAAAAAGATTTTCTTGAAGATCTTTCAATGCACTATTGTTGCTACTTGATTATGCCACTGTCTGTAATCAAATTGTGCAATCTTCTTGCAGCAACTAGCTAGGTGGTCCACTGTTTCTTTAGCTTCATTACAGAGTCAGCATTTCCTTTCTGCTGCGTTCTTACTTTTCTTATTATTATTTCATACACAAAAATGGGTAATCACAGCTGGCACTTTTTCAGCTAGTGTTTGCCCTCATTTGCATTACGTTCTTCCCATGACCCTAAAATGTCTTGGTTTCTGCCATTGCTTTTTGTGTGTTCCTATTATTATTGGAACCACTAGAGCTAGGCACTTTTGCTGCTACTGCTGCTATTTACAAAAATGGCCTAAGATGACATTGGATCATACTGAGTCCTTGGACAAAAGGCTGAAGACTTCCAAAGCATCCAAAAATCAAAAGAAGCCCAACAGAATATGATGATAGATGGAAAATCATCACTATAGCTGAAACCCTGAAGGCGAGAGAAACCATCAGTCCAAAGGGTGGAAGAAGTCAGATGCAGATGATGGAGAACATCATGCAACAAAGACCAAAGAGGGGAACTATGCAAGGTATTGAGATCCAGCTTGAAAAAGAGGATTAAATCAATCCAATAAAAAAAGAGCAGCCATGCTCTTAAGTCTCTGATTAAGTGCCTGTTTCTTTTTTTAGCTGTACTAGAGTACTGATAAGGGGGTAGGATCAAACAGAAAAGGCTTGGTGGGGAAATCTAGCTATGGTTCCTTTTTTTTTTGCTCATGCAGGGGGGGGGACTGAAGAAGTAAAGAAAGCTCCTCATTATAAGAGAAGAAGGAAAAAAATAGAGATGAGTCAAACTCGGCAAAGAATAATCACAGTAGGAAATGAAGCAAAAACTACTTTAAGACACTTGTATATATCGGTGCACTTGAGAAACAAATGTAGAAAAGCACTACATCTAATAACTCCCAACCATTGCCAAGTTGAGTAAGACATTTTATTGACTGGGAATATAGTACCATCCTAAAAAATTCTTTGTGCCCCCGCCTCCTTTGATGCTACATTAAACAAGCGAAGAAAAATGTGGCCACAATCAATTAATAGGGATTAAGTTCCTGCATCTTTAAACATTCCTGAAGCAAAAGTGATGCCTTGGTTGCTCTAGTTAGCTTTATCTTTAAAGGGCTGCTCCTGTGCTCGCTTCGGAAGCACATATGCTAAAATTGGAACGATACAAAGAAGATTAGCATGGCCCCTGCGCAAGGATGACACGCAAATTCGTGAAGTGTTCCATATATTATTATTTTTTTAAAAAAGGCTGTTCCTGTTACTCACAAAGCCCCTTAGAGATTATTCGACAAAATTTCTAAGATGTCTCTTCAGTTTCTGGGCTTAGAGACCTGTATATGCTTCTGTTTTATTGAATAGCTCTTTAAGCCCCATCGTTGCCTGAACAGGGCTGGTGAAGACTGTTAGTCATAAAACTCTTTTCCTTCAGTTTACTCCCAGAATATATTTTTACACTGGGCTTTAAAAATGCTAAAAGAGCCATTTGACAAAGGCATTTGGTATTGGGACAGAGGCCAGACACCCAGTCATTTGTATGCTGATGTCTCTGACAGCTGTACCCCTGCCTCCTCTCTTTCATGTTATCATCTGGAAGCACTCTGTGCCTTTATACTGGCTTGGTTCAGTGTATTGCCATCTGCATTGTTGCTGGGCAAACTCTGAAATATCCCCCTTGAAAGTCAGATTCACCCATGTGAGTGGGAAACATGAAAATAGGGATATTCAATCTCTTCATATACCGTCTTTGTAATGATGCAACATCGATTATACCTAATTTAAGCAGTCATCCAGGAAAGAATGTTGCAAAAGTAAAAACTGAGCGTGTCCTGTAATTACAGCTGCATTTTGTGGTGTCATGTATTCTAGGTCAAATATGTGTGAAAAGTCAATGATTGCTATTCTAGATTTGGATTTTGTATGTTGATGTGTTCCAACTTACAACTGTGCAATTGAGAAATTGCACTTATGAACAGATTGCTGCCCGTCTTCTTAACCGTAATAAAATTGCTATTTATTTTGGGATGGGAATATAAGCAACTTCTAAAGTTTACATTACCTTGAGCATTTTAATACATGGTTATATTTGAAGACACTGTATTTAAATGGACAAGGTTAACAATCTACCAGAAAAAAAGCAACTTACTTTCATGACAATATTACACATGGCAACTCTTCTGGGGCAATTAATTATTGAGTAGCTGACAAAATAAGATGGAGCGGGTAGACTAGAGTATGACCTGAGCTTCAAATATCATTAAATGTTACTAGATATTAGAAGATAAATAATTATATTGCCTTCCATCAGCATTAATATATCAAAATCTTATGATTCTCTCTATGTTTGGACAGAAATGAACTATTAAAAAGAGGCTAGGTACATCATAGACAACAACAAGTTTAATATATAAAAATGTAGTTGATGAAATCAGCCCGAATTCTTGCTCTAAATTGCTGTAGTCTTGTCAGTAGTATTTTTTTGTAATTGTAGCTGCCTCAAAATTAATCACTATTATTAAGCAAATTAGGACAGTACCTACATTGCTAGTCTGTTAAAAAAAAATTCTCCAGAATAAGCTGTCTGGTTTCAATATCTCTTAAAATAGATGAAATGGAAAGGGCAAACTTTGTACTGTACTTGACCAGCAGGAAGTTACTCAATACTTTGAGTAAATCCCTATCACCGGAGAATAAATATCATAAATGGTCTCTTAAGGAAAATTATACTTTGAAGCTTTTCTTTTTGATTTTTTTCAAATAAAAAAACAGAAAAACACAAAGAAAAAAGCAAACGAAAACATATTGTTGTATATAAAATGCAAAAAGACCACTTTTAAACACAGCTTTAAATCTTGACCATACAGGACATTAATCAATCTTTCGATTACAGGGATAAATTCAAGGCTGTAAATCCAGGTTGGCACTGCCTTTCCAATTAAAATATTTTTCTGTGTATAGCCCAGACACAGTAGATCCATAGATACTGTATTTATATAGTGATAAATTCTAACAGATTAACATATAATCATATTGATGTCTTTTAGATACACAGAGATCCGCCCAAAAAGGGCAATACAAGCTAAGCTTAGATCATGCATTCTCATCTTATCAATTAAGTTGACAGCAAGCTCTTTTTAAAGCATTTTCTGAGCTGTCCAACAAGTATAATTTTTGTTAAATTCTTATCATTTTAATAGGAATAATGCTCAATAGGCATAATGATCACTATTTTCTTAACATGAGCTATTCCAAAATTGTTCCAAATAATTAATATTCACATCAACAACATTTAATAGTCTATAAAGAAATACTGTAGAGCTGGAATATACCAAACACTTTCCAAAAGTGATAGTAATTGAGGAGTTTTAGATGCTTTAATATGTCTGCATGAATTCATGAAATCAAAAGATGTTTTAATTCAATATATAGATATTCTTCAGTTTAGATCAATAAGATGATCTAAAATATCAATATTCCAATTAGCAATAAATTCCATTTAATTACTATTTTTAAACTAGAATTATCCTATAGTGTACAGTAAGCTTATGTGAATAAAGTGTCTGAAAATGTCTAAAAATATAACTGAATTTTCTGTAAAAAATGAATCCATGTTTCTGCCAAAAATCATCACATAGCGGTTTTCTAATTATGTTCATAGTTTTGAGCTTGATTCTCTGGATTCTATTGAGAAATAAAAATCAAAATGTACATGGGGTGATAAAATTGTAAATAAAGAGAATTGAAAGCTAAAATTTGGGCAAATAATCTAAAGTGTTTCTTCCCATAAAATCTTTCCTATTGGTTTATCAGTACCTTTGATATATAAAGATGAAACACTTCTAAGTGCATATATTAGTCTATATAAATCTAGATTAATAAAATTGATATCTAAAAAACAAACATCTCTTGGAATAATAATTATTCCAAGTTAGTTAAAAGCATTCAAGCACCAAATAAAATACTAATTTTCAGAAATGTCCATATGATGTTTGTGAGACCTAATCCAATCAATTGAATAATCTGATAAATTATCAAACTGTAGTCCTTTACACATTCCTTGATGTAGAATATTCCAGTTATCAAAAAGTCACATCATTTGCATATAATTGACTGCCGCAAACCGAAACCAGAAGTCCATTTGCATATAATACTAGCTTGTGTTCAACTCCAGCTGTTGGAGTTGAGAATGATATCTGAAAATCGTGTTTTCTTTTGATGTTTATCTTTTCCTTTATTTTCTGCTTTGGTTATATGCAGTTTTTCTAAAAGCTAAAGCATAATAGTAACACTTCTAAAATAAAATGGACTTTAAAGGTTGTAGTGTTCATTGCATTCTTGTTAGAAGTTGTAGAAATATTTTCTTCTCCAAATGTCATTACTTTCTCTTCTGAATAGCTATTATGGTACATTATACATTAGTCTATATATTACTTTATCCACAATCCAGATATATCTTTGAAATTCATATAGAGACTTTTTTGCAGTGATTTTTCCCTCTTGGATATTTGGTCATAAAATTACCTCCTTTATAACTGTTTTTCTCTCACACACATATATACGCAAGTGTACATTCCTAGGAACCATGAATAGAACAATAAAATTCTTCCAGTTTATGTAACACTCGGCATGCACACCCTGTGAATATTTGGAAATAGAGGAAATATCCAGTGCTAAGGAATTTATTCCCAGTGCATAAACTCTCTGTGTACATACAAGCAACAAAGTAATATAATAATAATTACCAATAAGAGAAGATAGTAAAAAAGATGAAAAGGATAGTAGTAATACATACCACATGGGTAAATATCATTAGAAATAAGACAGTACTGTAGGAATTAGATATGCCAGTTACGTGAGGATGTAGGCCACGGTTTTTACTAATTGATGTTTCCTACCCTTTCTTCAGAAAAACTAACAGAATTGTTTTCCAGTGTTCAGACAACAGAATGAGGGCACTGTTTGTTGCTTAAAAAAAATAAAATCCCAATATTTGGGTTTCTTGTCCCAACCAAAAGCCATTCTAATATTTTAAAGGAATCACTTTTCACAAGTTCCTAATCTTCTACTTAAAAGAACAGTGCAAAAGTAGAGAAAAGGCCACTACCAATAAATCAAAGAGAAAAACTGTCTGGAGGCAAAACAGAAACAATTTTTAGTGAAATACTTATAAATAATTTTGAAGTAGGACTTGCTATTCTCAATTCTCAGAGCCGTGCAAATCTATTTTGAACCATCCAAGTTGGAGTAGTTTGTATTTTATTGCAAGTCCTTTTCATATTCCTCAGGATTCTATGGTGCCCATTAAGTTACCACATTCTGCTTCACACACCGTATTTTAAAACTATAAGTATGAATCTGTTCTTTCATGGAAAAGTAACCAGAATGTCTATCTGTGTGGATGCACCTGTGTGATTGTGTGTGTATGTATTATTATTTATTTTTTTATTTTATTTTATTAGATTTTTATACCGCCCTTCTCCTCACGGACTCAGAGCGGTGTACAGCAAATTAAAATAACACAAT
>JANHFO010001467.1:78101-101536 GCA_032468095.1 Pareas carinatus
CAGGTTTCAGGCGTGGGAAGCAGAGCTAGCTTTCCCACGTCCTGTTGCCTCCAGGACCGGAAGTCGTCTCGAAAGTGGTATATTTCTTGTTGAATATATTTCCTAGCAACAATAAAAATTATTGCTTTATTCACAAAGGTGTTATACTAACTCATTTACCATTTGAGGGAGTTGCATTGCATTTTTCTCCATTGTTCTCTTAAGAACTTCTGGCGCACTGGAAAAAAAACTGTGTGGTGGTTGAATTCAAAAATTTTGAGGAGAAAAGTGCTTTTTAATGAAAGACATGGAGTTGAATGATATCAAAGAAAAGTACTGGCCACTTGCAGAAACCAAAATGACTGTCATCAGTGTGATGAAAAAACGAATGTCTGCTACCTTCAGTTAGAAAAGAAATAAAGAAACAGATTGAAGTAATTATAGCATTAAAAACAAGCAGATAACATTCCTAATGATTTGTGTAAAATCATTTAGGAATATGTTTCTTCTTAGTTATTAATATGAATGAACAGTCTTAAATAAATTAGACTGCATGAGTCTGGAGAGCAACTTGGTCTAGAGTCTAATTGATATTATAAGTTGCCATATAGGTGTATAAACTTCTTGAAACAGCAAAAAAATAGTATTTTATCAGAAGTTGACTTCAGAATTTTCTTAGAACAAGTTGCTAGATTCTGCTAGTTTCCTTTTTGTTGTTGTCCTTTCTTGTTGTACTGGCATTTTTAACAAAATCTTTCAAAACCCAGTGAGATACAGGAACACATTGGCCTTTTTGGAGGGAAGCTAATAAAACAAGATTCTGCTATTCCCCAAGAAGCAGAGCTACTACAGCAGAAACCTTTGTATCTTTCTTTAGTTCTTTTGTCAATACCAGTCTAATAGGGGTGAGAGTAGAAATTCTGCATAGTAAATGTATTTCTGGTTTTAAGGCTGCTAGATGAACATATGATCAATGAGATATATTTGCAAACGAGAAGCAAATGACAAAAGAGGAGAGCATCCTGAGATTCCTTGGATTGCCTTTCTAGTAATTTATTTTAATTTTATTCTAATAAATTTATAATTTATTTATAATCTATTGCTATGCAAATCTGAGTCAAGGCTTAATGTAACAACTAGTTCTGGCAGCTAATTTGTGCAGCTTTTCAGGAAGAGTCCTCTACAAAGCTATTGGATGTTATTTCAAGAAAACCAAAGTAGAAATATGGGGTCTTTGGTGCTCTCTGAGTTTGATTGTTTTCTTGCAGACGCTCATTTACCAAGTGCCAAAGTGCCTGTTCCTTCATTTTAAAGGAAGGTCCCAATTTCATCCCACTGGATAAGACCTTTCTCCACTTTTCCTATCTCCATGGTTCCTGCAGGCCTCCCCACATATGCATCAACAATTTTAATTGTCTCTCTCGGTCACTAAAGAGTCAGCTCCAACATGCTTGTACTCCACAAAGTATATAGCAACCAGACAAAGGAAAAGGAAGTGATCTACATTTATTTACGTATTTTATGCATTTATTCTGATTTCCATTTGAATAGTAGTTTGACATCCATCCTCAAACGGGAAATGGAAGTCTCATTGTTTGTCCAGGATTGAGTGCTCACCAAATTGTCATGGTCAATTGAGAACCATGTTTGGTGGGATAAACTTTAGGGGACTTAGGCCTGTCTTTCCTGACTCAGTTGCCTCAGCTTGGCAGTTAAATTTTATTAAGCTAACATTTGAACAGCTGATTCATATAAACTAGTTTAAAACCACTAAGAAAACTCTGGCTATAGCAATCAATGCAAATCAAGACATTGTTTAAGCTGTAAATATAGAATTGTATCTATACTAGAAGCAATATATTAGATTGCAACAAAATGTCTTTGCATTTATGCACTTTGCTTTTCATCTTAGTAGATTGTTTTTGTTATAAGTTACAGCTTTTGAAAGGGTGAAAGATCATGCACCCTTAAAACAAAATACAAGGATACAGTGAGGACAAAACAGACATGCTTATTATTGCCAAAAGGAATAATCAGTATGCAACTTTGTACAGATGGAAAATCTATAGCTAAGATCTAGTTTTCAGAAATAGAATCATTTGTGGAATAAAGCTTTCTGAGTTCTTTCTTTCTCTGTTCTTTCGCTTAACATATAGGATTCTCCTGAAAGTTAGAAAATATGCTAAGATTTTTGAGGAAAATATCTTTTTCATCAAATAGCCTCACTGATAACACTGGCAATGACATAAACCATATGGTATCATTTAGAATTAGGAATTGCAAATTAAAAATATTATTTTTATTTTTAACTCAAATGTTTGAAAAGCCAATAAAGCATGCTAGAATGTGCCAAAAAGACTGAATAAATAAAAAAACAGCTTGCCATTTTTATTTTTATTTTTTCTAGCTTAAAGAGGAAATCTGAAAGCCTCTTATTGCTAATATACTCTGGATTTGCAGATTCTGCTAATCCATAATAGCAGTCTTACCACAACATCTGAATCCAGTCAATTGTGGTTTAGTTAAGAATGTTAACAAAAGCATCACATATATGTTGTATAACACATACAAGATATGGGTAATTCAGAATTCTCAGATGGCACAGAGAAAACCGCAACCCATACAACTTACCTTGTGAAACAATTCTGAATATTCTTACTTATACTATAGCAAGATTGAAAAGTATTAGTTTTTCTAAGCTTGGTCCT
Source organism: Pareas carinatus (assembly GCA_032468095.1). Classification (NCBI taxonomy): domain Eukaryota; kingdom Metazoa; phylum Chordata; class Lepidosauria; order Squamata; family Pareidae; genus Pareas; species Pareas carinatus. The sequence continues at coordinate 80,789 of JANHFO010001467.1, forward strand.
TATAGGCAGAAAATAGCTAAGCAGCATTCAGCTAAAGCAAATAAACAAATAGATCACCCCTTCTCATCTCCTGGCATAACCTCCCTTAAAAAGTTGCCATGCAATAAAAGCAATAAATCACTTTATGCCTCCAATGGCTCTGCCATGCAGCAATTAATTATTGCCTGGCCTGCAAATTAATGTTTCATCTGAATCCAGCATCCCTAAGATTGTTTACGCATTCATGCATGCTAAATTCAACTTACAGTGATCAAGGCTTTCCTATAAACTTAGCTGGGCCACTCTCATAGCTAGTATGTTGATCTTCCAAGTTCTTTTGTCTCTTGGGAATTCTGCACAGTGTAAACTGACCTCTCAGCGCTTGGACAATCTGCACCTTTGCCATTCTTCATTTTCCTGAGAACCATCAACTTGATGTCACCATATTCAAGAATGTAACATTAATGTTTGTTATGTATCTGATCATAGTACAATTATTTTGAAATGCATGCATGCTTCAGAAACCGATTAAGGTATCAACAAATTGGTATTTTAATTTTTCCCTATTGATTGATAAATGATTTGTACAACAAATGTGAGTAGAGACATCACAACATTTTAATTTAATTGAGAAACATTGAGTGCCTGTATTTTTAATGGAAAGCATATAAAACATATACAAGATGGAATTATTGCTTATGCATCATACAATTCTTTTTTTTTCGTGAAAATCATCTTTAGTGGTTTTCTATCTGTTCTTTAACTGATGTTTCTTTAGAAGCTAAAACTCCCTTAAGCCAATTTTAGGTTCCAGGCCATTTTCTCTTCCATATCTCCAACTTCGTGTCCAGGCATATCTCCTTTCTTGCCAACTCATAGCTCGTTTTAACTTCCCGACCCTCATGTGAGAAATTTTATGTGAAAACAACAATAAAAACTACAACAATAATGCAGTCAGTTTGACCCAGTCTTTTGTAGCCTCAGGTTATCAGCTAGATGTAAGAGTTTGTATATCTGGAAGATTCCCATGGCAGTTAGCATTTATCAATTCTCTTCTGTCATACAGTAATTGTGCCCCCAAAAACTAGAATTTAGGAATTCTTTGTAGCACTCCTTTTTGCTATTCTTTTGTGTTGTTGTTTTACCATTCATTGTGATCCAACATTAACTTTTCAGTAGAACACAACAATCGAAAAGTTCAGTATTTTCTACTGGGTTTTAAAATAAGCAGTCAAGTAAATTTATGTTAGTATATTTTCTGGAGTCTTCATGCTTAAAGTTCAGGAAGACAAAAAAAGAGATACAAAAGAATTAAAAGAAAATTTGAAAAAAAAAGTACGTAGGAAAAAACCGTCAAAGTGTAAGATAGACTTGTTTTTCAGTAACTTCAAAGCTATTTGCTAAATTTGATTGCGGCTCTCTGGGGTTTAGTATGTTCTACACAGCTCTTTATTTTATTTCTAAATCCAGTATTTATTCTGTTCAGGTCACTGTTGCTGAAATTTCAATTCATTTCAAATACCACAGACCAGTGTGCACTAAAGCCTTTCCATAGATCCAATCATCATCATATTTTAGAAGGCATGTTCTTTGCAAAGTATAACCTTAATATGATTCTTGATTTTTAAAAAAATCCTATGCTATGTCTTTCTCTATTCCTAGACTTTCTCTTATAGGGCTTTCTCTATATCTCTAGGTGTACCAGAAAGTTTATTATATGTTCAGCACTCGATAGCTTTTGGAGTAAATGAGAAAGGTACATTTTGCTAAACTCTAGTTTTCCTACAGGTCATATATTTTCTCCATTTCAGTTCTATTGCTTTGTTTGTCCTGTCATATGACATTCTGTATCCATGCTTTACACAACAGTGGTCTAAGCTGGGTTGGTGTGTTTTTGTTTGGTTTTGATTCTATGTGACGCATTTAATATTCTCGCAGTGACATTGACAGACTCTACCTACCAAGGCAAATAGATGGGCATGTAATGTTACAAGTACATCAGACAGTTGAAGAAGAAATAGTTTTGGAAGAATATTTGAAAGAGAATGAAGAAGATGCACTGAAGTTAGATACCAGGAAGGCTTACTGACTACTGAAGAGACCAAACGGGCCTACAAGAAAGACAAAGCACTACACAGCCAGTCCATTAAAAAAAGATAGCAGGGAAAGCAGATAACAAGAAGACCTGGCAATGGTTAAGAGCAGGAGAGTTGAAGAAAGAGACTGAGGGACTAATTCTGGCTGCACAAGACCAAGCCTTAAGGACAAATGCATACAAACCTAAAATCTAAAAGACAGTAACAGACAGTAAGTGGTGCCTATGCAAAGAAGCTAAAGAAACAGTAAACCATCTGGTAAGCTGTTGCAAGGAGATCACACAGACTGACTACAAGCAGCGACATGACAAAGTAGCAACAATGGTGCGTTGGAAGATCTGCAAAAAATATTTGCCTGCAAGCAAGAACTGGTGGGACCATAAAATAGACAAAGTCATAGAAAACAAAGAAGTTAAACTGTTCTGGGATTTTAGAATTCAGATAGACAGGTACCTACCACATAATATCCCAGACTTAACAATTGTCGATAAGAAGGACAAAAAAAATCTGGATAGTGGATGTCCCAATAGTAAGAGGTGCCTTGGGTGCAATCACAAAACAACCAGAGCACCACTTGAATACCATCGGCATTGACGTATTCGCCATCAGTCATTTGCAAAAGGCAGGTTTACTGGAAACAGCTTCAATCCTGCAACGGTATCTGTAACACCATCAAACATCCACAGCTACCTATCTCAGGTCTTGTTAAGAACTCGATAGGTAGACAAAAATGCCAAATCCAATCTGAACATCTGGCAAACTGTGCGATGAACAATAATAATAAAAAATAGTACTACGGTTCTCTCATTTATGCACAAACACATTAGAAAGAAACAAATTAGAATGCTTACATTTGCTGCAGGAAATGAGCTCCCTCGTGCATTATATTTCAGAGAAGCTATCCGAAGTGACACTTTATTTCTCAAAGACCATTTCAGGACAAGTAGAGTTTATATACATGAGAAATGTAATCAAAGATGATATAAAATATAATTTTAACTGAATAACTCTTACATTAAGACAGTGTATTGCTTCGTTTTCAGATCTTTAAAGGCTTTTTTAAAAATATCATAGGCAGATTGGCCTTTGAAATGGCTCACTGGATGGAACTGTTGATCATCTCCTATGTATACATTGATGTTTGCAAAGGTGGTCTGGATATAATAACCAATTCTGGAATTACTTTCTATATTTATGCCATTAGGAGATAAGTTTGTAAAATTACTCCTTAACAGAGATGCCAGCTCTGAGCTTCAAGTATTTGATTATATGCTTGCTAGTACCATAACCTTAAGCATTCTTTATATTTCTTCATTGCCATTTACAGGTAATCCTTGACTTAAAACCATTTGTTTAGTGTCCAAAAGTTACAACAGCACTGAAAAAGTGACATGATCATTTTTCACACTTATGACCATTGCAGCATTCCCATGGTCACATGAATGTTTGGCAACTGGCATGTATTTATGATGGTTGCAGTGTCCCAGGTTCATGTGATCATATTTTGTGAACTTCTGACAGGCAAAGTCAATGGGGAAGCCAAATTCGCAACCACGTTACAAACTTAACTATAGTGATTCACTTAATAACCATGGCAAGAAAGCTCGTAAAATGAGCAAAGCTGATTTAGCAACTGTGTTGTTTATCTGCAGAAATTTTGGGCTATATTGTGGTTGTACGTTGAGGATTGTGTGCAGTAGTTATCTAGAGTTTTGCAGCTCAGCTCTGATTACCCTGTTGCCAAATTTCAGAGACTTATTAATTGAAAGAAATGCATCAGTTTTGCCTGCTGTTAAAGGTTTTTTCTTCTGAATGGTTATCAAAATGTAATAATAGAAAATAGAATTTATTGCTTAGAAAAGAAGATATAAAAATTAAATAGGCCACACCATAGTTATATTGCACTATGAAGCTATCTTTTCTCCAAACTTTATCCTAATTATTTTGAAAAGTGGTAAAGTTGGGCTTTCTGCCAAGTTGACTCTAAGGAAACATTTCCCTTTATTTAACTCTTCATTTTTGCAACAAACAAACAAACAAATCACAACCTATTTTCTGATAGGTCACCCTCCCCTCAAATAGACCAACAGATGTTTCTGCTAATAGCTTACTACTTTGGAAGGAAATAGTTTAGACTCATGCATTTTGATTTTTTATCATTTTAGAACTAGAGTGAGCTATCAGCAGCATAGTAAGTTTAATAAATAAATAAAATAAATGTATAATAGCTGCAGCCCTATGCTCATTGTGTGAATCTATAGAGATGCAAATTTGAAAATGAAATCTTAGATTGAGTGGCTATCTGAATAACACAAAGTAAGGATTTTTTATTCTGTTATGATGGTGGTGTTGGTGGCGATGGAGGAGGAGGAAACAAACAAATAGGTTTGTTTTGCAATGTCATGGAAAATGTGTTGGCTCCTTGCTTGCTTGCTTTATTACTTTAGAAAAGCAGCCCTAATGATACTATTGACAAGGTATTGTACATTTTGCCAGACTTAAAATTCTTTTGAAGTTATCCATCAAAGAATCATATTTACATAAATTGCAAAATTTATTGTATTTGTAATTAAAACAGACCAGGCTTAACATTCACGTAAAACTTTGATGATTAGTATACAGATTAATATGGGGGAAAATAGCATCAGGTTAGTAATCCTTCCAAGCAAAACTGAAAGAATTGAGTATGTAATTGGACTGCATATGGAATATTAATGCACAAAATCCTCTGGAGTCTCTACCTCCCTGATGCAATTATTTTCTATTCACATTAATTGCTCCTAACAGATGACATTAATGAATTTGACTTAAAATTTGTTTGAGTGAGTGCTTTGCAAGATCAATGCTGTTCAAGAGTAGACTCATTTTTATAATCATGCATCGTTTTACAATCATTTACAGAAATTGCAAAATAAAATAAAGTTCACCTGTTGATTACTCAATATGTAATTATATAATGCTTCCTACAACACTAGAAACCTGCAATTATAAATCTAGAAAAATACTTTGATAAATGATGAGCTATCATACACTAGAAAATTATTGCTACTTTTTCATAGATACTTCTATGGTCATTCCATTATTTGCTGCCAGGAATGGATTTTATTCATGCATCTTTGATCATGCATCTTCATTCATTCAATGAAGAACCCAAGTCTGATGTAATTGCAAGTAGTCAGATTCCTGTGAGGTTTTTTTGCATTTGATTTCTTCTTTTCACATATTCTTATCTCTCCAAAAAGTGGGTGTGGTGAGGACAATAAAACTCATTCTTGAACTAGAACACTGTAGAAGAAAAGATAGCAACCTTTTCTTCTTTTTCTGAAGTCCACTCTCATTTCACTGGCTGAAGTAAAAAGTGCCATTCTTTGCAAAAAGGCATAAATCTTGGCAATGTCCCCAAGATACCTTTTTGAGTATTGATTACATCTCAAAGTTTGTGAGAAATGGTCAAGGAGCTTTTTATTAAAGCTGGGGCACCATATTATTCATTCTGGTTTTATGATATATTATGTATGAACTTTTAAAAATTCATGGGTCTTGCTTCCTGTGCCTTCTCCTTTCTGAATGTGCTTCCTTGGCAACCTTAAGGAGCATAAACTTAAGAAAAATAACTTTCATGTTTCATTGAGAAAAGCAAAACATAGCTTGCATAAATAAATCAATCATAAAAAATAGAATTAAAACACACAAGACCTGAAAATGTATCTTTTTCATATATAAGTATAAAAATTCAGATTCCAATTGGATACGTTAAAATATTGTTTCAAAGGTTCTGAAGAAGAAGAATGACCACTCGTACAATCTGTAATTTAGTTTTCATGATAGATTTTTCTAGCTACTTAGATTTAGCTTGACAATAGCTTCATTCAAACAATTGCTTTTCTTTGTTACTTAACAATTATGTATTTAAATTATAATCTTAAGCAGGGGTTTTGTACTCTGAATGTATTGAGGGCTTAAACCCTATGATTAAAAATGCTTGTCATGAAATGCAAATTAATAAACCAATGGACAAGTTAAATATATGCAATTACTGTACCCCAGGAGTAATCTTTGAGACTTTTGAGAGGATATCTAAAGAAATAATTCAATCTCTTCAGAACAAATATTATCTTCTGTGGATGCCTGAATATCATTCCTGTGGTCTTTATTTGTCATTAAGTCCATCCTCAGTCACCATTTAGTATTGAACAAGGTAGTAAGTATAACCAGAACCTAGCTGAATAATAGTGATGAGGTTATCTTATGGAAATTTGCCAGACAATTATGTGGTCTTTAAACAGCTTTCATATCATGGCTGGAAAGGAGAGGTAACTCTAATCATGAGATGGGCCTTGACCATGGCGAAGGACACTGCTGTGGACATAAAGGATGTGAATGCCTATATATGATACAAGGTTATAGAAAGAAATTTTCAGCCCTACTTGCGTACAGAATGCCAAGCTACTGAGCTGGTTCCCTTCCTAGAGCTGCTTGATTACATATTGGGGTTGGCAGCAGAACACCAGTGCCTTTTGGTCCTGAGTGACTTTAATCTGCTAGTTTTCAAGACTGAATAAAACTTGAGAGTTGATTTCCTCTACACTGACCATGGGCTTGTTTTAAGTTATCATGGCTCTAATTCATTGTTCACAATGTTAAATCAAGAGACAGGTTTGGGATATGTAAATCAGATAGGGGCCTCGCAAACCTATTTTATATGTTTGTGATTTTTGTCTGAATTTGAGTGAACTCAGATGCCTAGTTTAGACTCTCAATTAGAATATTCATAAAAGGGGATGTTCTGATGAAGATTCATGGTGAATTCAATGTCCCTCAAGGAGTGGGGATGGCATTGTGGTGGATTTTGATGGCCAGACAGTGAATTCTGGACCATGCAGTATTGCCAGAAAAGGAAGAGATTTTGAGACCCCCTATTTGCACACTGGGCAGATATTCCTTGTGAACAGAGTGCAGGAATTGAGGTTGTTGCAGTTGGTTTGTGAGCTAAGCAATTGAGAGTTGGGAGATTTCAACCAAGCTCACAAGTTGCAATGCAGCATATATGGACACAAGGTCCATGTGAGCTTCATTTCTTAAACACTGTGTGTATGTAATTAATTTGTAGCTAAAGACGGAATAAGAAAATTCAACCTGGCAAGTCAACATTCTTTCTGGATTACAAAAGGGGGGAGGGAGGTTTTAGCGAATTAAAAACTCTTGGCAAAAAAGTTAACAGGAAGCAAATGTTAAAAACTTGAAAACAAATAAAAGGGATACTTATTTTGAAAGATTCCTTTTTGGTGTTTTTGAACAAATTGAAATTAAAATAGACAAATGAACCAAATCTTTATGGAAATATTTTTGTTTACTATTAAAGAGTGTGAACAATCGATGGATTTTGCAAAATAAAAAATAAAAGTAAGACTGTGATGCTAAGTGTAACTATAGAGATGCCAGCTGTGATTGTGACTATAATAACAGAGATCACTTGAGTCAAAAGTATGGACAGAGGAAGACCAAAAAAAGGGAGGGAGCTTCTTTTTTTCCCCTTGTACAAGGCACATTCATTTTTGGATTATAATAGCATAATGGTAGCTTCCAGAAAAAATAACAAAAATAATAGAAGGGACTCACTAAAGCAAACCCCTGGAAGAGGAAATACACCAGATTTGCATCAGAAAATGTGTGAACAATTGGACAGTAAGTTAGCTGAATCAGTTGATGCTAAAGTGACAACCTCTGAAAAGGAATGGATGAAAGACTTGAAAGACATAAGAGGAAATGAAAGAAGTTAAGAAGATAGAAAAAATACTGTAAAATAAGTGTCTGAAGATACAAAATTAATGAAAATGTAGAAATTTTGGACAATAAAGTAAATGTTATAGACAAATGGAGGTGTCAGACGAAACTCCACAAAAGCTCCAAAAGGTGCCATAAGAAACTGAAAGGGGATGATACTGAATGAGGTGCTATTGGTATCATTTTTTCTAAATTTTTAATTTATGGATTACAAAAGTTTAATTTGGTATATAACTGGAACAAATACTTTTCAAAAGAAAAAATAATAATTATTTGAAAATTTAGGCAAGATATACTTTGCCTCCAAGAGACACATATTAGAAATAAGAACATAAAATATTTGAATTATAAAATAATGGGTGAAGAATTTTTGGAGAGAGGGAGGAAGGAAGTTGCTTGATATGAATTTCCTCAATTACAATATTAATGTGTATTGACTGATAGGCATGGTAGATCTGTTAGGGAGGAAGTTAATGTGCATAGCACTAATACTGAGATGTATGTCCCAAATGAGGACAAAACTTTGTTCTATACAAATTTACAGAGACATTAATAGGTTTCTCTGATAAAAATGGATGTTTGATAGGTGATTGGAATGGAATTATCTCTTGATAACTGGATAGAACTTCTGAGAAAAATATTAAAATCACTTACAGAAAATTACAAAAGTGATGGACAATTTGTGGCTAGTTAACATATGGCGACAGAAAAATGGCAATCCAAGAAAGTACGCATACTATTCTCAAAGGGATAGGTTCTTTTCAGTCATAGATCTGATTTTGATTTGGCTGTCGAGTTTGCAAAAGTAGAGATTTACTAAATACTTTTTTGGATGATAATTCTGTGAGTTTTGTTTATAAAACAAAACCTAGTTCTTTTAGATGGAGCCTAAATGAAATGTTGCTACAGAAAGAAACAATAGTGGAGGAGTATAAAAAGAATTTTTTTTGAAGTAAAGGCACTTAATTAAGAATGGTTATTACATGCAACTAAAGTTTTCTAAACTTTAAACAAACAAACAAACAAACTTTAAAAAGCTGAACTATATTAAAGTTTTTATTTTATTTTATACAACTCAAAATAAAGAGTCAAGAGAAAACACAAGCAATTTTGGATGAGAAAAAGGAATTAAAGAAATTTGCAGGGAGATTTTTCTCAACAAATTAAGCTTTTATCTATATTAACAGCAAGAGAAATGGAAATAAAAATGAATTATGTAAAGCAAAAAAAAATGAATTTCCAAATAAGCTACAGAAGTGCCTAGCATATAAATTACTCAAAAAGGGCAATATTAAAATTACAAGGAGATAATGGACAACTTGGCTATGCAAAAAACATTTTATCAATATTACTCCAACCTGTGTAAAGGAAGTGACATCCCTCTAGAGAAAATACATCTAAAGAAATAAAATTTACTGACAGTTACAGAGGAACAGAGAGAGATTATGAATGGACCTATAACAATAAGGGGAGTTTCTGAAGCTATAAAAAAGATTAAACAAGGATGGATTATTTATATTATAAATATTTTGACGATGAACTTTTGCAACCTTTCAAAAATATGATGTATTCTGCTTACAAGGAGGAAAGATGCTAGAGATTTGGAAAGGGGCCAGCATTGCACTAATACCTAAACAGGAACAAGATTTGCCTTCAGCAAGAAAGGATAGGCCGATATCATTATTGAATAATGACTACAAGTTGTTCACAATGATTGTAGCTGATAGACTGAAAATAATTAACTGAAAATAATTTATTCATGAGGATCAATGTGAGATTCAAAGTTTTGGAGGATATGAATTTTGGAGAAAAAAATTATAAAACAGGTAAGATTGTTTTTTACCTTGGGTGACATGGAAATTTCTGATACAATGAAATCAAGGTTAACCGGAATTTTAAAAATCATTATATTAGACATGCCATGTTGAGAATATAAAGTAGATACAAACCCAGTTTGTGCCTCAGAACACCTTTGTGGCTCTCCAAACAAGAAGCATTTTATCAGTGAGAAATAATAGACAAACACAAATGACGATGTGTCATAAAATACTAGAACTTTGTCAAGAGGAGTATAAAATAAAATTAAGAGACAAGCCTAGTGTCAGAGGGATATAGTTGCTAGTGGTTTTGTTATTTACACTTATTTGAAGAATTTAAAGCAGATAAAAGATTTTGAACTTTGTAAGTCTAAGTTTGAAACAGAATTGTGAACAAATGAACATGCAATTGCTAAAAGGTATAAACTTTGATTGAAATTTTGAACAGAAGAAGAATAAGTGAAAGAATGTACAACAAAGTTGACTAAAACATTCGTTGTAATATACAAATGGAATAATGAGGAGAGATGTGGTTGAAAGAATTGAAATTTACACTTATAATCTTAAGAAGAATTTTAATAAAATGATAGACTGCTGGTATATCAGCGGCGAAATTGTCTAGAATGTACAAAGACATTTCAAATTAGCTTAGAAAATGTGAACAAAATGGATATTATATCATTATCTGGTGGACATCTAAAAGAAAACTAGAAAATTTTGAATTCAAATACGTACACAAAATTCAGGAAACTTTGAAGATTGATACAAAATTCAGACCAGATGTCACTGAAGCATCAGGATGCTCTGACATCAGATTGTCGATGGAGCTTAGATGAAACAAAATTAGATGCTCTTTCAAAGCAAGTAATAAATCCATCCATGTAAAAAAATAGAAATCCCAGATTTTTTATAAAGCAAAACCAGTCTTCTGATGATTTCACTTATCTAGAAGTGCTACCACTCAGAAATGCCGTAAGTTAAAATTTTCAATGAAAATTAGGTTCACATTTCATCAGTTCCTACTTCAACTAATATGTTTGGCCTTCCCAAGATTTGACCACTCAGATTATATCAGAACAGTATTTTTTTAAAAAGTCACTTTTTGACTAAGATAAATTCATTTTTTCCTGGCCATTTTGTGCATCACAGCAAAATCAGATCATCAGAGACAATAATATTCTGAAATATATCATTTTTGCCCATCATAAATGCTACAGGCCAGAGTTGGAGATAAGCATTCTATGGTATCTCAAAACCAGCCTCTGAGCTTGGAGGGTAAAGGAGTGTAAGTTTCATTATTATCTGCACAATGAATAAATCCAAAATTACCTTAAGATGATTTCTTCTGTACATTTAAAAATATGAACTATAATTAGTATGTGTTGCTTTTGAGGCTTAGAACCAGGATAACCTCTGGCAAATTGGCAAGCAGCTACAGTATTTTATCAACAATTATTAGATTGAAACCCAAGTTAGGAAGACATTTCATCTGGTATAATGGACTTGGAAATTCTGTTTGCACATAAGTTTTTCATGGATGTCAGAGTAGGTTTTTCTCTGTTCTATTCCAAGTAATGTAAAGCAGGATAGGCGCATATCCTTGCAATGCTCTTGAATGTGAGAAAAATGTTTTTGGGATTCATGCGACTTGGTGCAAAATGCCAAGAAAATTCACATATGTTATTCATTTTGTAACCAACAAGCTACAGAACTGTCTCTGATACATTTCATAGAGAGACTTTATAACATGTTATGTGCAAGATTTCTGAGCATGCAGGACACTCTGACCTTTGTGGGAAATAAAATGCTCATTTGGAGCAAAATTAAAATGCATCTACCAGCTTCTGGGCTGTTTCTTCATTATTTTGTTCCTTGAAACTGGTATTTAGTCACAGAAGCTGAGATTGCATTTGGAAAAGGCTGATAACTACCCAAGTAGTAAATGCAGCCATAAAGTGTCAATAAAGAGCATAAGCTGGAGGTTTTAGCTGTCAGACAGTGACACAAAGATGGATTGTCCTAAGCTGAAGACTTTCTTAGACAAAGCTTTAAACTAGATAGGAAACCAAAATTAGACTATAATGGAGAGATTCCATTCTCCGTGGACATTCTGGTTGGGACACTAAATTAATTTACCTTGCCCAGTTTTCTACGGCCTCATCTGTTACATTGTGGGGCTATAATGCAGTTGTCAAGATGTTCTTGTACTGCTTTAACTTAAGTTTCAGTATCTTTCAAGAGCACATTGCTAATAAACATTGCATATTTCAAGCAGACTGTCATTTAAAGACTAGCTCAGATAAGGCGTGCATAATTTAAAGAAATAAATTTTTAAAACAATCAAATATTGAAAAATGTTAATCTTGCAATAAGGATGAAATATGAGCATAGTGGTTTTATTGTTGCTTCAGTAGTTAGACTGGATCTGTATTGGTATGAACACACATAGGCTGTTGATTTGACATCTTATTCAGAAAGCTGCTGTCACTCTCTTTTTTTCAGCCCACCAAATAATGTCATTGTTGTCTTGCTTTAGGAATGCCAGCAGAATATGAAATCTGGAATACCTGCCTTGAAATGCCAGAATCAGTTAAATGGGATTGGACCTCACCAAGTCTATCCTCGAAGCAGCTGCAGCAGCAGTGAGCTCTCCTTGTCTAGTGCCTGCAGTGAATATTCCAGCAGTTCCTCCTGGAACGATGGGAAAGCTTGCAAGAAAAAGGTAAGCTATTGGTCACCTTTGATTTAGTAGAAAATTGAAAGTGGCTACACTTTTTTTGATTATCGGCAAAGGATGCTTCATAAGCTTAGTTTAGAAGTTGAAACAATGATGACATGGTGGGAAGAAGAAAGAAATGGGAAGTATCAAAATCAATCTTAATTATAAATCTAGAAAATTGTGACTTCCAACAGAAGTATCCCCTCCCCTCCCTTTCCTTTCCCATCCATTCGAATTAATTCACTTTTAATGTTTCATCACTAGCTGCAGTTTAATGAACACTCATAGTTTAGTCTGGAACTTGCTTTTATTCTTTGCTACTTTGGCAGATTATTATTATTACTACTACTACTATTATTATTACTATTACTATTTGTTACATCTGGGGACTCGAGGTAGGGAGGAAATCCCTACTATTTTCATCGAGGCCTAAAGCTCAAAGCTTGCATTTTTATTCCTAATGACTGTTAATTCTGAAATTACAACTAAACGTATATCTTTTTTTCTCATTTCAAATTAGTCAGTAAGCTGGGATAAAAGGATAAGTATAGGCTCTTCACTTCCCAGCAACCATTCCAGTCCTGCTGATGACCTGCCTCCAACTCGCATCAAGGAAAATCACATTTTGGATGGACTGAAGAAGCTACAGAAGCAAAAAAAATTATTAGAACCTCCTTCGGTTATATCCAAATGGGGCTATAAAGATTGCATGGACTCTAACGAAGGAATCTATTCTCCAGGAATTAAGTACGGCAGTCATAAAGAACAGGCCAATGGCAGGCCTGAAATGGAGGCGGCTTGCCTAGAACAACACCAAAAGATCTTTGTGTATGATTCAGACTCCCACGAGGATGTGGATGATGACTCTTCATCTTTAGCACTTTTGCATGAAGTACCAAGGAAAGACTGTTGGCACTACTGTAATAAATTAACTCACAGTGTTTCTGACAGCTTATTTGGCTGGGAACCTGATAGAAGGCATTTATCAGAAATAGGTTCTTACTTTAATTCAAAGGAAAAGCCCGAAAAACTGACTAGTTTTGTCAATGGATTTCAGTTGGGTGCAAAATCGTGCAGGGATATGAAGCTGCCTGTGCTGCAGATAGATAAAAGTCTTTCCAATGTAGGCTGGAGAGACCTTAATTTACACCTTTCAGATACTGATGACAATGAAATCCTTGATGAATTACATATAGAAAGCAGTGACGAGAAAAGCCCGTCCTATTTGTCATTAACACCCTATGCAGAAAGGAACACAGAGAGCTGTGGGGTCCTTGGGGAGAAAGAAAATACTCAGATGGCATCTTCTGAAAAACAAGCCCCTCCCTCAGACATCAGGACAAAGGCATGCAATTTTATTAAGCAACAAAAAATTATAAAGAAGACTTCTTCAGAAGAATGTATTACTGTAATATTCGATGCCGAAGATGGCAAACCTATTGAATTTAATTCACATCAGGCTGGAATTGTTACTGTAACTAGAAATGAAATTTCAATCCATCAGCCCTACGATGCAGAAAGCACTACGTGTTTATCTCAGGAAGTATCTAATTTGCAGAAAGCAGTAGATGCTAAAAGCTGCCATGTTATGCAAATACCTGTTAATAATGCAGAGATAAAAACTACCCCAAGTGATTTCAAGGAAAACTGTGCAATTGTCCATACTCCCCTCATCAGAGAACGTCTTTTACATTTTGGAAAACCACAGTGTCAAAATACCTCTCAAAAAAACCTAACCAAATCTGCATACAGTATTTCTTCGAATTTGAGCTCCGCTTCTTGTATCCTGGGCAATAATAATCAAAAACACAAATTAACAAAAGTATCCAGCAGAGACAAGTTTGCACCACAGACAGCAAAAGTGGTCATGACTGAAAGCTTTCCTTTAGTTTCTTCACATTGCTTTAAGACTTTGGATAAAGGTCCACTCTCCCCTGCAAAATGGTCGAAGCACAAAAAGATGCCAAATCCAAATCCGAATTCAAAAATAGGCTTGAATACCTGCAAGATATCATCAGCCCATCCAGAAACCAAGAATCTGCTCTCAGAATCAACTGCCCTGCCTCAGCATCTTCTAGAGCCTGTCCATAGTGAAGAGAAGCCAACCAGAGATGTCCATTGTGATGGGCTACCAGTAGAGGCCAGTTCTCCATCCCCTCCCCTTCCTCCTGGCAGAGCAGCTTCACTATTAATTAGACCACATTATGAACATTCACCCCCTGCTCTTGACCAACCTGGGTCATGTTTTCTCAGTGATACAAGAAAAGATGTTCAGTTGTCACCACAGAAAGGAAATTCAGTGCCTGTTTGTCATAATGTTGCCATTTATGAAACGAAAACCAATAAATTGCCTGCAACAGTTGAATTGAACCATTTTCAGGACAAAGGAGAAGGCAAATGCATATCAGAAAAGTCCTCTGCCACAAGCCAAATCATTTCCAAGATTTTCACGAAGAAAATTTACCCACCAAATTCAAACTTGCCAATGTTCTACAGCAATCAAGAACCGTATGATTCCAGAATTATCCCTACAGCTTTCATACCACAAGATAAAAGCTCCCTGTCTCAGGAGACTGGTGTACCTCAGAAACCAAAGTTTCCCGAGAGTTACTCCACTTCACTGGAGCATCACATTAGTTCAGTTGGGGAACAGAGTGTCCTGCCTCAAATTAACCCTTCTCCAGTTCCATTGTTATCTCAGGGCAGGGATGACGGGAACTTGTCTGACAAGGTCCTGAAGCCCCATCTGTCTGTGGGACTGAAATTATTCGTAACATCTCCCCGCTTTGTCAGAAAGAGTTCCACTGTGCCAGGAAAGCAGGAAAAAGACTGTATGAATGCAGCCTCTAAATGCAGCGTGAATTCAGATAAACAGAGGCAAGGTGAATCTTCAGCTCAAACCACCATAGGCTTAGCAGATCTTGGAGATTGGAGTCCAGACCCCCAAATAAAGGAAAGTTTCTCAAAGAAGCTCAAAATGGACCCAGCCTTCCCCATTTGCTCTGAAACTTGCAATTTGATAGACTCAGACAGGTTTGAAAACAAATCTGTTAAAAGATCCCTTTCTTCTAGTAATAAAGCATACCTGAAGCCAGCTCTTGGTATGACTGGAGCCAAGGCCCGTAGTCAAAGTTTTAGTATTTATACTGAAGAAATATTGCATGCACCTTCCCCAGAACGGTTGGGGAAAGTGAGAACCCAGATTATCACAAATACATCAGAACGAGGGAATTCTTTAACCAGGCAAAACTCCACTGTGGAGGGATTGCAAATGAAGTTTGTTTCCGAATCGGCTGGGACAGCAGAGGCGGCTCCTGCAGTTTCTTGCACTTGGCAAGGCATTTGTGCAAAAGTGAGTAGTTCCAATAGTCAGATGAGCAACCCGAGCAAGCTGCCATTTCGTACGTCTCCAAAGAGAGATCTCTGCGCCAGTGTTTCGAAAAAGGGAATTCACAAATCGACATCCCAGAGTGAAGTTCCAAGTACATCTGGCCAAGCTGAAGGGAGCAAGACCGCATTGCAAGAAATGTGTCTAAATAGTCCCGAAACCTCCAGAAAAGCTTCGGTTTCAACCAGCTCGCATCCTACAATAGAAGAAAAAGTGATGTTGTGTATACAAGAGAACATGCAAAAAGGACAAGGGCAAAACCCATCTGGCCCTGAGATGAAACAAAAAAACGGGGGCCCTTCTATTGCCAACTGGTTTGGTTTCCGTAAAAGTAAACTTCCAGCCCTGAACAGCCGAAAAACAGATACCTCAAAAGTGAAAGTGGAAAAGAAAGAGGCAAAAGGTTCAACTTTTGGAATTAAGCAAGCCAAATCGGAAAAAAGGAAAGACAAAAAGAAAAGCGAGCTACACTGCGAAGCGGAGAACGAGCTGAACAGAAAAACTTCGGCCCTTTTGGATGGTGCTTCTAAAGGGAAAAAAATGGCAAAAGCTGTACACGGGAACCCAAGTCAAGCAAGATCCGAACCGAAAAGCAGCCCAACTGCTGCCTACTCAGGAAAAGACAGCTTTATGAAAGAGCTTTTACACAGGTAAACATAGTAGCATATGTAGTTTTAAAATCTTCCCTTTTACATCACTGACAGTGACAGTCTTTCAGCAGATCAAGTGTGATTTTATTTTCCTTCCTACTTTCTATTCTTTCTTCCCATTTTTAATGTGAAACTCTGCAAGCTGGTTTAGAAATTGCAAGACGCTCACTTAACAATGCAGAGTAGTGGAGTAAGTGGGGAAAAGAACTGTGTAATCATTATCTAAATTGCTTGAGAAAGAGAAAAGCAAAAATGTGTGTGCTGGCTAGAGTGGAGTGAGGGAAATGCCAAAAGTAACTTCTGCCACCAGTCAGCTCAAAAGATCTTTTGGCAAGGATCTTTATCTGGAAAACAGGAGAGAGATGCTGGCAAAAAAGCACAAAAGGGGGCAGAACAGAGGCAGGATAAAGAGATGCCAGGTTACAGCAGCTTGATAAGGTAACTTGCCACAATATATTAGTAATTCTAGGACTAAAAATAATACCAATTTTGATGCATTGGCTATATTGGAAGCTCAAAAATACATAAATGAGCATACACACACAAGCAGACACACAAAAATTTCTTGCCCTTTTTTCATTGGGTCAAAGGGTTTAGATTTAGGATTTTATTAGGCAACCTAATGGCAGCTCAGCCATATTTGGACATTTTGGCTATCTAGCATTGAACTGTCACCTAAAATTTTGGTTCATGTGCTGTTTCTTTAGAAGTTGATGATAGATTACAAATCCTTTAATGCCTTTGTGATGGGGCCCAAAGCTATTTCATTCTGTAGAAATCTCCCTTTGTTTTCTCTTTGGTGGTGGTTGTTTTTTTTTTAATATGGCCTGAAGTTAAAAAAAAAATCAGAATAATAGTTCACCTTGTTTGTGTCTCATCCTTTTTTTTGGAAAGGGAGAGTTGATTTTATCTGCTGCGTTGATTGTTCTTCAACTTTTAATTGTTGCTTGACAATTGTAATTTGCATTTTTGTGTCATTTATCTTAGCTAAGACTGTAAGAAACGGCATATTCTTAAATAACAGGAAAAACAGTCACATCCTGATAATTTTGCTTGTTAGTTTTGAGCATAATCAAACAGTGCAATCTGAGAAAGGACAGCCTGTGCTGAGCTGCAGAATTTCAGATGGCTGACAAGGGATCACAGTGTTATTCCATCTTTCAAATAGAAAGTAGGAAACTCCCATAAAAATTCTGTCATGTCTGGGAGAGAATCCGTAGCCAGCTCTTGCTTCATTTCCCCCCCTGTTTTAGGGAAACAGCTGTTTATAATGCAGATGTGCATTCACACATGCAAAACACCACCACCTGCCAAATAGAGTGACATATCCCCATAAAAACAGCTCCACATGGCTGCTCTGATCGTTTCTATCTGCTTTTTGTTAGCCAGGTCAGTGGTCTTTGAAATTAAAGAAAAGTCAGCCTTATTAAAATTAATACAGTTTTTAAGCGTGGGATTTTTATTTAATACATCCATCACGGAAAGATTTCTTTTAAAAATGTACCATCTGCCTTTGTGTTCTCTTCAATGCCCCCTTGTAACTGGCTGCAGATTGCTAGTATACAAAGAAGATAACCCACAAAAGTAATTACTTTCACCATTTTCTGGATTTTAGATCACAAAGGCACCCAGAAATAATTGTACAATAATTTCCAAGTTGGCTCACAGTCCTAGAAAATTTAAAACAAATAATTATACCTGAACAACGACACCAATTTTGTCTGTGAAATTGCAAGTGACAGATTTGATCAAGGCTAGTTAGCAACATTTATCACTCAGAGGTCCAGGGGAAGAAAGATACAGGGTGATTTCACTAAACATAAAGAAACTGGGAAGGTAGAATGATTGAAGAAGGGCAACATAATTTATCAGAGGAATCACTTTCTACCTGCAGAGTTGATAAGAAGGCAGCCCAACAGACAGAAAGTGGATCAAAAAACATTTCCTACAGGAGTGTGTCGAAGAGCATATCCCAGGGTTCTCCTCTTCCCAGCAACTCCGTCAATACTCAAAGAAACCAGAAGAAAAACAACAAAGCAAAGGTTGATATAGAAATACCAACCGAGACCTTGGTAAGCAATAAGAGGAGATTCCCTTAAGAATTTCCTTTCTTCCTGACTGTTATTGTATTAGTACAAAATGCATGTCCATGTATGGTGAAAGGGCACAGTTCAGAAGTGGGGAGTGATGGATTAATGTCAGCATCCAATGATCTGATTAGGGAATCAGATTATGCTATTTCAGTGGCTAACAAACAGTGCAAACCGACTCAGTTGCACAGGCTACCTGTCCTTTGAAGCAAGACTAAAAATCACATGATATCCTTCTTTTTATCTCTTACGAGTAACTGAAACAGTTTGAGATAAAAATAATAACAGCAGTGCCTTCCAGTTCCATGTCATTTTTAGCTAAAATAAAAGTCCATTGTGTTATTCATAGGGAGCAAATATCATAAAAAATACATTGCAAGAAACGACAATTAGGTATCTAGTTATCTATTGCAATGCTTATTGTTGTAAATATTTACTCTAAGCCTACCTATGTACAGTGGTTTTGCTTGTGAGACATTTGGAGATAACTTTGTAAATTAAAAACAGCACAAGCTTGGGTTTTGTCATGGTCATCTAAATAAGAAATGGTTTCCTAATTATTTTACTGTTGCAAGTTGTAGCTGTTTTAGGAATGCAAGTGCTTCAACCAGGCCTCTTTAACAGCAGAACTAGGTGTATTGTGATTTGGATCAGCATGTTTTTGAATGGGATGATGACACACTCAGTATGGAGACTGGTGTGTAGGAAATGGCACGTGCCTTTTTGTCTCCCAACTCCTCAGAGGCCACATTCGTTATAAAAATATAATGTGACGCCCCTTTCCAGAAAATATTTGTTTGTTTTTTATTACAGGTAGTCCTCAACTTACAATCACAATTGACCCTCAAAATTTCTCTGGCTAAGTGAGACATTTGTTAAGTGAGTTTTGTACCATTCTATGACCTTTCTTGCCACAGTTGTGAAGTTAGTAACACAGTCGTTAGGTTGAATCCTGCTTCCCAGATTTTGCTTGTCAGAAGGTTGCCAAAGGTGATCACATGACCCTGGGACAACTTCATCTGACATAAATATGAACCAGTTGCCACGCATCCAAATTATGATCACGTGGCCATGATGATGCTACAAGAGTCGTAAGTGTGAAAAAAGGTCGTTGGTCACTTTTTTGGATGCTGTTGTAGCTTTGAACAATTGCTAAACAAATGTTGCAAGTTGAGGATTATCTGTGTCAGATCTATACTCCATCTCTCTGTTTATATGAGCACTCAAGAGGGCAGAGGAAAAATTGCTGCTCCATTTTTTTTTAAGTTCTGAATAATTTAGATTGTCTAGCAAAGGGACAGATTGATTTCTAAGAACTGTCTCATGAATGAAGTATACAAAATAAACCTTGGGGGTGCCATTTGCTCCCAGTAGGCTGTTTCATCAACCACAAATGAAAGATCTTTCTCCTGCATAGCTCCCAATGGCTGTCGGCTTGTTTTCCCTTACTCTCTAAGCTTTTTCATGCGGTCTGTATAAAACAAACAAACAATCCTATTTTTGAAAAAGTTTTAAATATAAACCCATTTCTCAGATATATAGTGCAGAGGTAAAACATAACGTAGAGGTTCCATTTGATGGGAATTGAAAATCGAATAGTCTTTATCATGCTTAAGGGCGAAACGATCGACTTCGGAATAACGTATGCATATTTTTATCTACTTTCATGCAAAATAAAGCCCTTCCTGGAAGATGTGCAAGGTCATCCGTTAAGAACCTTTCCAAGACTTGTGTGCATATGCATGTGTATGTGTTACAAAACTGTTTTTTTTCCTCCTTTGCTCTGTCTTAAAAAAAAAAGTCAGTAACTTCGGTTGTATCATCTTTTCTTTGAAAATGTAGATGTTCCCTGCATTATAAAACCACAAATTATAAGCATATCTAAGTCTGCCCTTGCAATGTCCCTGAAAGGAACAGAAAGAATAGAAGTCTGGAAATATGCCATATGCAGGAAATTCAATCCAGCTGATCTAGAACGTTGATAACAAAGCAGAGCCCCTTATCATAGCCACTCAATTTAACTATGCCTCATTTAACATGGTGCTGTCAGCTTAGGGTATATCTTCACTATACAGAAAGAAAGGGGGATGTGAGGGGGGAAAACAAGCCCAATATTACCGTTTCTTTTAAAACTTTCTTCTTCTTTAAAGCATTTTTGTCTCCTTTAATAGGGTCTTTGCAATCATAGCAATCTTAGCCATTTAGGTCTTCAGCTATATCTTTAA
>JANHFO010001467.1:101636-116641 GCA_032468095.1 Pareas carinatus
GGAGCAGGTTTCAGGCGTGGGAAGCAGAGCTAGCTTTCCCACGACCTGTTGCCTCTAGAACCGGAAGTCGTCTCTAATCATGTCTATTGTTGTATGTCATTGTTCACTTTGTGTTTTATAATGGCTGTGCACCGCTCTGGGTCCCTTCAGGGAGAAGGGCGGTATATAAATATGATTATAAATAAATAAAATACTGCTGTACTTGCAGATGCCATTTCTGGATGGACTTCAACAACAGCCCCACACACAGAGTATTGCAGAAATCTAACTAAGGAGCAAAAGACAATGAATGGATTATCCCAATGAGAAACAGGAACAATTGGCAACAATCAACCTGGCTGAAGAACAGCAACTGTGAGAGAAACCTTGGAATGCTAGTGGATGTTCACTTAAACATGAGCTAGCAGTGTGCAGCAGCAGCCAAAATAGCTAATACTAATACAAGTCTTTGTTGTATAAACAGAGACATAGAATCCAAACCTCGTCAAATATCAGTACTGCTTTATAAATTCTTAGTAAGACCACACCTGAAATACAGTATCCAGTTTTGGTCACCACGTTACAAAAAAAAAATGTTGAGACTTTGGAAAAATTGCAGAGAAGAGCAGCTAGGATGATTATAAAGGCCTGGAGACCAAAACTTATGAAGAACGGTTTCAGGAACAGTGTATGGCCACTCTAGAGAAAAGAAGGATTAGGGATGACATGATAGCACACACAAAGATGAGAAGGTCAAGTTATTTTCCAACACACTGGAAGGCAAGATAAGAAACAGTGGATGGAAACTAATCAAGGAGAGAACAACCTGGAATTAAGGAGAAACTTCCTAACAGTGAGAACAATTTAACCATGAAACAGCTTGCCTTCAGAAGTGGTAGGTGCTTCATCACTGGAGGTTTTTAAGAAGAAACTGGACAGTACAAGAAATGGACATGGTTGTCTCCCGCTTATCAAGTCAAGGAGGATCCCCAAATTTTGCACCAACTCTGAGTGGTGGAAGATCCTGGAGAGGCAAAAGTCACAACTACTCAGTTTTGCTAGGGTTAAGTCAATGCCTGTTCTTTCTCACCCTCTTAGCCTTCACATTCAGAGAAAGCATCATATCAACAAATTTCAACCCTGTGCTAACAAATAACTTCACCCTTCATGTAGATGTTAAATAAAAGTGGGAAGAGAGTAGAATTCTGAGGCACTCATCTAGCTTATGGCTAGATATCTCTCCTCTCACCAACATGGGCTGATCCAGCCCTGGAGAAAGAAGGAAAACTGCTGTAACATCATGTTTGGATGGTTTTTTGAGGAGAAGAGGGACCATAGTCTTTTTTCAGAGCTGGTGGAACCATCTTCTTCTTCAAGGATTCCTTCACTGTCACATAGATTCAACTGTACATCATGTCCTCAGAGGTCTTGACCATTCAGAAATGGCATGAATCTACAGTACAGGAGTCTGCACATCTCTAATATCCTCACTGTCATTTACATGTCTAATGGACCAAATGCTCTTAGCAGGAATATATCTTATTGTTTTGAAGAATGTTTTTGAACTTAATTCTATATTTTGTGCATAAGAAAATTTTACTACCATATCAGATCCAGATTTCATGATGTTCTTTGCAAAGTAAAATATTTTTGCAATATTTGCAATATCTGTGTTGTGTGATATTATTTTCAGCATAATTCTGGGCTAAAATTCTGCTGAATTAAATTCTTGTTACATCTCACTAGTGTTGAATATTAGCCGACATCCACTAAGGAGCAAAGACTTTTCAGGGGACCTTTGTTTTAGTTTATCTATATTCTGTCTGTCTGTCTATTTATTCAATTTATATTGCCACCTGTTTCATAAATGTGACTCAAGGATGTTTGCAATAAAGTAGATAAAATACAGTATAAAAATCAAAGTCATAGCGGCTGGACATCATCCAAACAAGTATCAACAAGGCCAGAAGATGGGCTCTGACATACACACCTGCAAGGTTCATACTCCGGATACCATAGAGTTTGACCTATTCTGGAAGCTGAATGTTCCTTCTTCTCCCTAATGGTTGATAGCCTACCCTAAGCAGTCAAATGGGAAGACTTTCCTTCTCCTACTGATGGCCCAAGGAAAAATCAATCAACATCATAGAGGATAAGAAAATACAACAAGAAAGTGAGTCTATTTCATTCAAAAAGCAACAACCACAACTTGTGCATGGTAGATGCCTGGTGGCAAACCCTTGAACTGTCAGAATCACAAAAGTGTAAATCTCTGTCTTTGCTGGACTCTAGGGCAATAAGGTGGAAAGGCAAAGTTATAGTAAAATTTAGTTGCTTGTGAGCAAAAATATTTCATACGTATCAAGCAAACAAACACAAATTATAATTGCAGTGCAGTTAGTTGTGAGGATAACGGTCTTTAACTAAAAAAAGTTTGTTTATTATAAATGAGAATTCACAAATCAAAAATTAATACTATTTAGCCACATATGCTTCAAGCGTACGATTAAACCATCCGAAACACAGCTCAGAAGCTTGCTATGACTTGCTGTAAGCAAGAGGAAGATTCCAAAAATCTGTCTCTTACATGTTTCAAAGAGATTTCTTGGTGGAAAAGTCTTCTTTAGTGACCAAAAGAATCTGAGAACACAAATCAACCACTGAAAAAAGAAGCAGAAATATTCTCACCTCACAAAGGGCCACCTGAGATGTATCAAAAGAGGTCTGGTCACCTTTGGGGTTTTCTTCCATGCCTATTTCACAAATATATACTTTATAAAAGATGGTAAAAGTTTATTATATACTTTAATACCAAGTTTGAAGACTAATTTGTATGACTGCATACAGTTAAGTTTAGAATATATAAGTAGTCCCCACTTACCGAATACAATTCCAATGCTACATGGGAGGCCAGATTGTTAATTGAAATGTCAAGTGGTTGCACTGACTGACAACATCAGTTCCAGTTGCAATTGGTTAAACATGACATCACCTGACTATGACTTGCGACTTCATGTTGGGTTCCCCACTGACTTTGCTTGTCAGAAGACAGCTGTGAAGGTTTCAAATGACAATCACATAACCACTGGATGCTGCAAACCTTATAAATGCATGCCAGTTGTCAAGTACTCAGATTGTAATCGTATGCTATGATGACCACAACTTAAAGCACTGGTTGTAAGTTCTATTTACAGCATCATCATAAATTTGAATACTCTCTGAATGAGGGGTCAGTAATCAAGGATTCCTTGAATATAATTTTTAAGGCAATGGACGTTATTCTTTGGTTAACTGCATGCATTTTTCAGATGCAAATCTGGTTATATCTGTATCTGCTTTGGTGGGAACATAGGAAATCTTTTGCTTGTTTTTCTTTTTGTGTTCTAACATGGCTGTAACATTTGACTTTTCTGTCATCACCAGGTATTGATATATGGAATTAACAAATGAAATTTGCTTTAAATTCATATAGGAAGGAATTTAATATTTAAGCAATAAAGCTGGAATTAAAAATAATAATCATAAGACCCCTTTTTTAAGTAGTCATTTATGTTTGTTGTTGTTTATGCAAATAAAAATTAATTAAAATATGCATTTGGAATGTACTTTTCCATGAAATGCATTTCTAAATGTATTTGCTTTTAAACTATGGCTATCTATCTAACTATCTATTTATCTAACTGTGTGTAAGTATAGTTTTATATTTATATTTCATTACACAGGCAAGCTTATAGATATATATTTAATAGTGTTAGAAAGCCGTACCATGAAAGCAAATATATCCATATGTGTGTATCTAGCTATCTGTGAGAAACATATTGCAATATTTGGAGAAATGCAAATTCTCACCTGATACAAATATTTATTTAGAACCAGGTCAGTTTGTATCAAAATTTGAAAAAAAACACAACATTTCCCCATGATCCTGAGTTGTTACAGTTTTGAATGCAGAGCTAAGAGCTCTATAGCAACAACTAGTGGCAAAATACAAATTGGCATTCCTAGTAAAACAGCTGGTCCTTCATAAATTTCTGAATACAGAAGCATACAGTACAACAAAAGCATGCAAGATTATGTATTAAATGAACCTTAATACATAACATTATATCAATAATAAAATACACTGATTATGTTACTTTGGATAGTCAGCGAGAACACAAGCGTGCAAGAGTGAATTTAAAACAATGGCAGACAAGGTTCTTCTATTCTTAAACCGAACACTATCAGCTCACTCAATCTGAAGTGGCATTTGGTTTAACACAAATCAGCATGGAGCCACAAACAAATTATGCTATATAAATAAATACATTGTATTTGTTTATTTATTTAACATGTGGCCTTGCAACAGTTCTGTTTGGGGAAATATTAGTTCTTCGCTGTTGGCAGGAGAAGGGGAGATATACACATGATTTTCAAAACTAGCCCCCTTCCCCAAATACCCCCCTCCTCCAAATCTGCATATCTATTTAGTGTTACACAGCATCATTGAAGTTTTGGAAAGCACCTTAGCCCTGTAGCATAACCAGCAGAGATTGATTATGAATGCTGTCGTCTAAAACCTCTAGAAATCTCTCCAAGAAAACATTATTGAAGTAATAAAAGCACAGCTGCTCATATGTTACTTCACCCTAACATATGGGGCATAGTTCTCAGGCTTCTATAATCCATTTTCATCCCTTTCCTTCTGTTATGACCACTGGTAGAAAAAAACTAAATTGAGAAAAAAAGAAAACACTCCGGTCTCTTTCTAATCCCAGGTAATATTTCAGAGAGAAACAGGAGCTTGAAAAGAGGGAAGAATACACACCCATAGACATCAATTTCACTTTAAATAAATTTCAGTAAATTATTTGATTTCTCACTTATATCTACAATATATCAAATATTTTGATATTAAAAAGAGTTTAAAATTGATGCTAACTTTTAAAAAGCAAAAAAACCCACATTGATATTGATTATGTCCATTGACTTGTTCCTGGGAAGTAATATTTTTTACCTTTTCATGTGATGATGCTATTCCACAAAGAGAAATGACTGGCAGATATTAAGATGTTCTAGGTGAGTCTGATATCATCAAAAAGAAAAATATTTCCAAGCCAAGTGGACAGTACAGCAAATTGAACAGTCTTATAAGATGCAATATTTCATAGAATCTTTGGAAATCTAACACAGTAGAATTGTAATATGGTAGCTCTTCAGTTAAACTTTAATATTTCTTTCTTTATTTATTATTTAGACTTATATACCGCTTATCAGTGCTTTACAGCACTCTCTAAGCGGTTTACACAGTCAGCATATTGACCCCCGCAATCTGGGTCCTCATTTGACCAACCTCAGAAGGATGGAAGGCTGAGTCAACCTTGAGCCAGTGAGAATCGAACTACTGACCTTTTGATGGCTAATGGCAGATGGCAGTCAGCAGAAATAGTCTGCAGTGCTTCTTATAACTACTGCACCATCCTGGCTCCTTGTGTTCTATAATATACATACCTGTTCACAACAACAATAAAATCAAGAGATCATTCTATAAATGTAAACAGTGGGAGAAACAAGAATCAGGCTGTGATTTGAATGATACAGAATTTTTTTTCTGCCTAGGAGGCTCTTCTAGAATATATTACTCAGAAATACAGTACACATTGATTTTAGAGAAATGTGTATTCTATTGAGGTTTTAAAAAGAAATAAACAGATCAAGGAGCATGAAGAAGGTTTAGTGAAACCTAACTGCAATTTCCTCTGTAATCAGAAATGCAAGTGTTTGCCTCAGAATTAAAAACTGAAGTGACAGCTTCTTTTGTATTCTGCACTTGAGCTCTGCCGTCCATTACATTTATTGTTAAACATCTGCCAGGTAGATTCTGCCTTCTAGTCATTTTCTTGTAACATAATTTTTCACTTTTTAAGAACAACACTGTAAAAGGTTGAATGGTTTAATTTAAAAACAATTTCATCAGGAAAGAAAAGTCTCTCTTATATATGCCTTTGTTTTTTAATTATTTATTTAAAACATTTATGTAGCCGCCCATCTTATAACCAACTCTGGACGGCTCCCAAACAAAAGAAAACAGCATAAAATCCATATTAACACTATAAAATTAAACACATTAAAAACAATTGTTAATAACCATTTTGGTTACATACCTAATTTATTGAAATTGTTGAGTTGAATTTCATTAAATGTGGTTTGAAATTGAGAGCTACTAATCTACATACTACTAAAACCTCCTTGTTTGTATAGGTTGTAACCCACAATTCATAATACTGTACCTTAGACCAGTAATTCTTTACAGCGTACCTCATATGGGCTAACTGAAAGAATGCATCCAAAATCTAGAACCCATTAGTCACATGGCATTGAAATTTGGCAAAGTTGTAGTTGTTACAGCATTGCTTTGCCACTGCACTGCTGCTGCAGTCACATAATCATCATTTCCAATATTCTCTGCCAGCTTCCCAGAAGGAAAGACAATGGGGAAGCCAGCAGGAAGTTGAAAGTTGCTCCTCTTCCCACTACATTATTGCCCACCTGTGATTGTTCTGCTTCTCTGTATAAGTAAGGAAATATCTCTGAAATGGGTCGTATATAATAATGATACTAATTTTCAGACCACACCTCTCGTTTGATTGAAAGTTCACAGATAAAGTGATGTTGGTGCTAAACATTCTAAAGAGAAGAATGAAGCTTTATATTAAAGAATTCTTTAAGTATTATAGCAAAAGGTATGTTAATACCTTCCATTAAAGAATTCTACTCTTGTTTAACTTGGAGAGAGAATTGTTCAGACTTCATTCTGCTTTTCTTGTGTCAGAAATTACATTAAGTATCAAAGATGGCATAGTAAATTAATATTTTTTTCCTCTATTTTTGCCCACCTGGTAAAAAAAAAAACTTTCCTAAATGTAAATTTTTAATACATAATCCTGCTTTTTCTATGTGCGTGAATAGATAGGATCCTGTCATGGATTTTTTGTGTATCTATACTCTCTCTGAATATGTGTATATGTAGACTATGTGAAATGTCAATTATGAGAGAGTTCCCCAACCTTTCTGACATTGCGGACCGGGGGAGGGGAGGGGATGTTTCCATGTGAGCAGCTGGTGAGCATGCACAGCTTCATTTGCGTGAGCAGCGGGCATGCACACCAACTGCTCGTGCAATAGGGATATGCGCACGCAAGTTCCTCTCATCTGCCACTTCCATGGCCCAATTCGAAACAGCTCACAGCTCAGTAGTGGGCCACAGCCCAGGGATTGAGGGGGGGGGGGGGGCTGAATTACAGTATATTCATTCATTTTATGTGAGGTTGTCTCTAGAACTATTGCTGTTAGGAGCATTCCTGTACAAACTGAAAGATATCATTTCTCCCTCCAGTTGTTTGATCTAAGTCTAATTCAAGTGTTTTGGAAAAGATTTTTCCAATTTTATGATTATATAACTTTTTTGTTTTGTACTTCTACAAGTATAGAAATTCCTGATGCATATTTCTTCTATAAGGGCATTTTTATTATATAAGAATTTTGACTTTATTATCTAGTTATAACGATCGGACCTGGAACAGATTCTGCATTGTGAAATATTCCTGCTCAGGTTTTAAGCCACTATGTTTTATTCATCTTTTGCTCCAGGTTTTTAGGCTTACTCCAATAACCCCTTTAATCCACTTGTGTACATATGGAATAGTCAGTCACTCATGGTTTTTTTGGACTATTTTATGTGTCTTTGTGTGTCTAGCTTAGTTTGTTTGTATTTCTGTAAATATTGGGAGCATTCCAGCATGGTTGATATGTCTCTATTATGATTTTGGGCTAGGTAATGACTGAAAAAATGTGTTTGCTGTTGCAATATTTATTATGCCCTGTAAAAGGCATTGGCACATATCTCTACATCTCTCTCTACACTTCCATTTCATGTAGTGAAGCTACTTTGTATAATGGTAGCTTTCTAATAAGCTGATAAGATTTCTTCATGAGAAAGGAGACCATAACTTTTTCAATTACTGCAACTCTTTGGACCTAAAGTAGCCTACATCAGTTTGGCAGATGGATAGGAATGCTTGTCCAATTTCTACAATTGTTAATATTCCATTAAGGGTTTTCAGTGTTGCTTACCCCGCAGCCCTCAGAGGTCTTCAACATGTTGCACTGTAGGTACACATTCTCTGCAATTCCTACCCTCATTATACACTTGGCAGCACTGCTATCCTTATTACTGCACATGTTGAAGAAGCGTTTGTATGATCCCTCAAAGAAGATAAATGAATATCGTCCTCATGCAATTTCTTCCCATGGGAAAAAATCAAGCTTATAATGGTTATCTAATCTGCTGTTGGAACAGATATCAAGAATGCAATTGCCGAGGAAAGAGGTCACCAAGAGGAAGGTGATTAAATTCTTCTTCGTGCTTAATACAACTCTAGAAATTATGAAGGAAAGAATAATACACAATTTATGTACAGCATCCAATCTAATAGTCAGTCCTTGCATTA
Source organism: Pareas carinatus (assembly GCA_032468095.1). NCBI lineage: Eukaryota > Metazoa > Chordata > Lepidosauria > Squamata > Pareidae > Pareas > Pareas carinatus. Next base: position 110,105 of record JANHFO010001467.1, read on the forward strand.
CCCATGTCTACATTATTGCAGATCAGTATTCTATCCATGTATTAAGAACATCTATTAGGAGGCTTATAGGTAAGATAGTAACAAGGGCAAAATTTAGGTGGATATTTATTCCCTATCTTTTGCCAGCCTTTGGTTGTTTACTTACTACATTTAGATCCCATCTTTCTACTCAAATGTTACAGCCTAGCCATTAGAAAGAAGGAAACAGAAAATATACGCAGTGGAAATCTGATTTTGAAAAGTTAAGACCACAGCCAATTCAGACTGAAAAAAACATGATGGAAGAGGGAGATCTTGACTCCTTTCCTGAGGCCAAAATGAATAGGAGCAGAGTGTCTTTAATGAAAAGAAGAACTAGGGGTGACATGATAGCAATGTTTCAATATATAAGGGGTTGCCACAAAGAAGAGGGAATCAACCTATTCTCCAAAGCAACTGACAAGAAGCAATGAATGGAAACTAATCAAGGAGAGAAGCAACCTAAAACTAAGGGGAAATTTACTGACAGTTAGAACAATTGATCAGTGAAAGGACTTGTCTCCAGAAGTTGTATATGCCCCAACACTTGAAGTTTTTAAGAAGAGATTGAACAGCGATTTGTCTGAAATAGTAGAGGGTTTCCTGCCAGAGCAGGGGGTTGGACTAGAACACCTCTAAGGTCCCTTGCAACTCTGTTATTCTGCCACGCTCAAGGGACCTGCCCAGGGGAACGCCTTACAAATGGGCTGAGGAAAGTGATGCCATCTTTAAGAGGGTTTCTCCTGCTGATCTTAAGATCTGAATAGGTTCATGTTGAGACACATGTATATAGGATATTACTATCCATAGTTGACTCTATTCTTTTGAATTCTTTCTGACCACAGTCACCAAATTATTTCACAGAAACCACATTATTAATATAGAAGCAGTATCTTGCATCTTCTGTGTATAACCAAATATTACTTTTATTGAAATAACAAATAAACAGGTTTATTATTTTATTGTTCAAGTTGTGTGGAAGAGAAGACTAAGACTTTAGGGTCTCACTTAAGCTCATCAGATTTGAAATAATGTACTTTGCATTAAAATATCTGAAAAATTACAGTTAAATTAGGTGAGAGCATCAATAGATTGTTAAGATATTCCAGAATGACCTATTGAAATGAGCAAATATAGTAATAAATCATAATGAAATGGATGAGTTTTTATTCAGAAAACAGGATGTAAAATTGAGAGAGAAAAAAGAATGTGCAGAACTAAAAAATCTTCTCACCTGAAACCAAAAGCTATATTCAACAAAAGTTTGTTATGCTCTCCTGCAGCTTGAGAATGTAGCTTATCAGTGTCAATCTTTATTTAATGAACCCTTTCAATAGAAATTGAGTAGAATCATGTAGCAATCATTTTCACAACTGTGTGAGCCATTCATTTTTCATCCCATCAGATATAGGAATATTTGCATTATGTCATTACACGCTACTGAGAAATCTATAGAATACCTAAAAAAAAATTGCAAACAAGTTTAGTAGGATGCCAGCTGTGAAGCACTACCATACAAAACCAGTAGCATCAAATCAACTGTCACTTTCTTTTTGGTGTACCTGTTTTTAAAATCTACTCTGAGGTGTTATAACTGAATAAAAAGGAAACCAGCAGATCAAGTTTTTAGCTATCTGTATCTGCACAAAGCTGCATGCAATCACACACTTTCTAACAGTTCTACAAGGATTGCTTCCTAAAGCACCTTAGAGACAGCCAAGTTTTAATTGTATGTGGGGGAGAGAGATCTAACAAGTTAATGCAATCATGCAAGCAACATTCTTGTAGTTGTTGATTTATAACTTTTGAAAGCACATTCAGAAAACTGAAACGTTAGGGGATTGTTATGGAAATATGCTGGTGCACTTTAGAGAAATGAGTTTACTATAGTTATATACAAATATTATTTTTACAACTTACTCAAACACTTAGGTAGAGAATGTAGCTTCATGCATGCCATATAGATCACCCCTCTGATATCCTTGGAACTTTGTAGATCTGTTTAGAAAACTTCACTTTGTACACCCAAATGTTCTTGTACAAGGAATATTCCAATAGCACTGGACACTAGAGGTATGTGGTGAGGTGAATACCAAAAAACTGTTTTCTGAAGATACTGTCATTGTGTCCTAGATTTTGTAAGTTGTGAATAATTTCTTAACATACCTATCCTGCCAGATTTGTTGGAGCTTATTCCAATAAATAAAATTAGTTCCCAATAACCAAACTGTTAAACAAACATTAACTAGGAGAAAACGAATGCAACAACCATACATATTTGAAACATTACCCCATGGTACAACCAAATGCACATACATAAGTTAAATAAAACAATATTTAAGCAAGAGGATTAAGTATAAATTGAGTTAATTGGCCTTCCGCTAACTAAGCCTCTTTCTATGTCATTGTAATGACAGAGAAGGGGGGGAGCTGATTCCAGAGTTATGAGGCCAAATCCTGGAAGTTCAGAATGTATTACCTAGAACAGAAAAAGGCCCTGCTGAGAGAATCATAAGAAGTGAACAAGACTATAAAGAAAAATAAGGCCAGGCAGATATGGGGACAGGACATTTATTTATTTATTTGATTGACTGATTGATTTTTCACTTTCCATTTTGCCATTCTCAGCAGTTACATGATGCGCAAAAATTTAAAACACCCACATTGTCCAAATTTTAAAGTGTTCTATGACATCTACCAGGAACCATAGGACACATATTTAAGGTTGGAATGTTAAGAAACAAAATTTTACTCTCTAGCTTCACATTTGTTTCCACCACAGTCTTATACCCCGTGAAAGATCCCTTCTGAGCTGAGAAACACACACGCCAGAAAACTAGTTCACCTTAAGATAAATGTATGTTCCGCGATTGGCCACGATAGCTATTTTGTGAGATGTCCAAATCATACTGTAAAACTTCCAAATATATCTTTTCAAGAAAGCATACTTAAAATTAAACATGGAATAATTGGAATTTGTCAGAACTGGGATAATGATTGGGATAGGCAAATTTGTTGAAATGGTTTTATGCAGAAACAATTCTCTTCTGAAAACATTCTCTCATTCTTTATAAAAGGAATTATTTTAAAAAAACCTCTTCCCTTCCTGAATAATAAGTATCTAATATGCATTAGTATCTTCTAAATAATGTCAAGTTACTCTTCACCACAGTCTGTTGAAGACAAATAATTACTTTCTTCTTCTAAGAGATAATACACATAGCACTTGTCTAATTGCCAATTCTTCTGCAACATCATTGGGGCATTCGGTTTAGCTGTCTCTCCTGTATGCCAAATGCATTAGAGTTCTGGATCAACTTCCTTATTAAACATAGTCTTAAAATGCCGTTATGATTATGTACAATCAGCTACTGAATTATAATTACTTTTCCAGAAAATTTACCCTGTCCATCTCAGTTACATGGAGAACATAAAACGATTAGCATTCTGAAAAATAAATCTGATAGTTGTAAATCCAATAGTCACATGCAAATGTTTAGGCACATCTGGTCAAATGATATGTTTCAACAAACACTATGTGAGTCAGAGCTGACATAACCTTTATCATGTACAACTAATTTTCTTGCAGATTTGAATGCATATCTTGCATCCTTTTATGTGCAGTTGTACATATATTCAAAATACCAAAACGTTGAAGAGTCTTCCTATCATTGTATTGGGGTAGTCTTTTCCCCCTCCATTCTTCTTTGCAGAACTCTTCTAGCTCAGAAATATTCTTAGGTCTGTTTACAAGCCCTACATGGTTGAGATCTGATCACATATTTTCAGTATTGTTCAGATTTAGGGACATTTAAAAACCTTTACCTTTTTAAACTACATACTTAGACTGATTTCACCGTACATTTCAAATTACTGCCTTGCTGAAATATGCACTTTTTTCTGGCTTCCAATTCTTCAGTGACAGTGAGATGTTAATTTTAGGGTATATTGATATTTAATCAAATTCATTCTTCTTTCCATCTGTACAATATTTCCTCGAATTAGCTGCCACAAACCACAACCCATAGTAGAGGCGCTATGGCAAGATGTTGTTTCCTTCAAGCACTTCCCTGTTTTTATCCCAAATTTATCTCTTGCAGTTTTTGTTTTATCAATCTAAAGCATATTGTCCCAAATGAGTGGGGTTTTTTGTTTGTTTGTTTTGCATATTTAGATAATACCTAATGATTCCCTTCTGACAACTCTCCTGTGTAGATCATGTAGGCATGGTTTTACGGTGGACATGGGGATGACAACTTCCAGTATCAGTAAAATGTACTACTATGAACAATAAGCCTACCCTTTTAAGTATGATTTGCAGTATTGTTTTACGTGGGTTTCATATTTATAGAAGCTTTAATCTTTGAGGTCAAAATGGTACCTTTTTTTTCAAGCTGAGCTGCACTTGCCTTTGAATGACTTGACAGGAAGCATAACTAAAAAATTAATAGAATAGCAGAGTTGGAAGGCGCCTTGAATGTCTCCTAGTCCAACCCCCTGCTCAAGCTGGAGACCCTATACCATTTCAGACAAATGGCTGTCCAATCTCTTCCTAAAAGCCTCCAGTTATAGTGGAGGGAAGCCATTCTGCTGATTGATTGTTCTCATTCTCAGGAAAATTTTCCCTATTTCTAGGTTGCTTCTCTCCTTGTTTAGTTTCCAACCATTACTTCTTATCCTGCCTTCAGATGCTTTGGAGAATAACTTGGCTCCCTCTTCTTTGTGGCAGCTCCTTATATAGTGGAACACTGCTATCATGTCACTCCTAGTCCTTCTTTTCATTGAACTAGATATCCCAATTCCTGCAACTGTTCTTCATATGTTTTAGCTTCTGGTCCCGTAATCATCTTTGTTTCTCATCTCTGCACTCTTTCTAGAGTCTCATCTTTTTGTATTTCATGGCAACCAAAACTGGATGCAGTATTCCAAGTATGATCTAAAGCATTATAATGTGCAACTCGATTTCTGTATGTGCAACATATCTTTCCAAGATTTCAGTCATTCCTTTAAAAGTCTGTATTTACTTGATAAGAGAAAGTAGTAGTAGTAATAATAGTAATAGTAGTAATAGTAGTAGTAATAATAATAATATTTATTTAGTCATGTGCCACACTCACTATCAAACAAGGAAAAACAGTGAAAACTGAAGGAATCAAGATGCCTCACAAAAATAACATTAAAAGTCTGGATGAGGATGATTACTCCAAATACCTGAGTATCCTTCAAACTGACAACATCAAGTACACAGAAGTCAAGAAAAGGATTACAGGTGAATACATCAAGAGAGTGAAGAAGATCTTAAAGTCCACTCAATAGAAGAAATGCCATCAAGGCAATCAACACCTGGACAATTCCAGTCATGTTATAAGAATTTTTATTTTTTTCAAAAACACAAAAAATAAAGATAAAAAACAACATGCTTCAATAAATTGGTTAAAAACAGTCACATAGAAATGCATTTTAAATGATATCTATCATCAATATCTATCACATTTACTAATACAATTTAACACCTACTCCTTCCATCTCTTGTCTAACCATTTATAAAAGTAATTCCATGTCTTGACGTGTGCAGTATCTTTTTTATCTTTCAGCAATAAAGTTAATCTGTCCATTTCTGCACATTCTAGAATTTTTCTTATTATTTCTTCGTCTTGTATCGGTTCTTCGTTCTTCCAGTTTTGTGCAAAAACACAATCCTGGCTGCTGTAAGTACGTTGCCAAATTTCGTGTACAATCAAGGTATAAATAATGCTTATTAAAATTTTCTTGTACAATACCTAACATAAACATTTTGGGTTTAAACATTTATTTCTATTTTTGTCATTTCTTGCAACCACTTGTCAATATTTTTCAGTATATGTACATGTCCACCACATATGATAATAAGTACCTTGATTGTTCTTGCACTTCCAACATCTGACACTTCTCTGCACATTTTAGACTTTAAATGGTGTCATGTGCCATCTATAAAACATCTTATATAAATTTTCTTTGTATGCTTTTGTCACCCTTAAATTCTTTTCCCATAAACTATACCATCTATCAATATCAATAGAATATCCAAAAATTTTCGCCCATGTTATCATAGTGTATTTTACTTGCTCACCTTCCATTCTCCTAGTTAACAAAAAGTTATACATTTTCTTTAATTTTTCATTACTAGATAATAACAACTCGTCAAATTCTGTCATACCAATTTCAAATTTTTCTGGTTTTGCATCTATGTCATATCTATTTTTTAATTGCATATATGACTACCATGTAATTTTTATACCCTGGTTTTCCAGTGCTAGTCTAGATTTCAGTTTTCCTTCCAAATCTAAAATGTCCTTATTTGTCCAGATTTTTTTCCATATCGACCTAACTTGGTCGCACAAAAGCTTCTGTTGTAGAGACCCACTCTGGAATTTTCATATACATTTTCTTTTTAACTTTCTCCCATCTATATATATAAAAAATTAGGCATGTTTGTGTCTGGTAAGTGATCCCGGAAAGTACTGAACCGATTGGGTTCAG
>JANHFO010001467.1:162817-177856 GCA_032468095.1 Pareas carinatus
TACAAGAAGAGTACTCCATTCCTCAGCCCACAATAGAATACCTTATGCCACCAGGCTTGAAATTCTGGACCTAGAAAGCGTAGAGCTACGCTGCCTAAGGTCTGACCTAAACTTTGTACACAAAATGTTCTACCTATCAATGATTACTTCAGTTTCAACCACAATAATACACGTGCTAACAACAGATACAAACTCAAAGCTCCAGAATCAATTGCAGACAATACGACTTTAGCAACAGAGAGGCCAATGCCTGGAACTCATTACCTCACACTGTCGTTTCATCCCTAAACACCCAAATCTTTAACCTTAAACTGTCTACCGTGGACCTCACTCCATACCCAAGAGGTCTATAAGGGAGCATGCATAAGCACACTAGCATGCCTACCGTCTGTCCTACTGTCCCCATCTATTCATACTCATTTATTATTATGGATATGCTTATACCTGTCTATACCTACAGGTTTATATAGTATGTTCCTACTTATACTTGTTTTTCTCATATATGCTTGACTAAATAAATAAATAAAATAAATAAAAATAAAGTTCAGCAAACTAGATACTTAAATAATTTTCTAACCAATGTGCAAATCTGCACATTGATTTGTCACCTGGATATTTTGATTTTGAAACTGCACAAAAAGACTCCTGGGCTACATTACAGAAATATGGATGGGCATTAAATGCAGCGAAGTGCGTGTTCTGCCATATCTCAGTCATCTGGAAGTTCTGACTAAGTATGCAATTTAAATACCACCACCCGAACAAAGCGGTGCTTTCGGAACAGGGGGACGCCTTTTGAGTAAACCAGCATGGAGATAACACACTATTTGCTCAACAGAGGATCTTCTCCAGGTAGAGGCAATGGAATTTGCAGCTTTTAAGGAGGTATACAAGTCATCTTACCAAGATGCTTTGCCATTTAGTTAATTTGCCTGAAGTAGGAAATCCATGGAAGGAAAAAGTCTTGAGTGTGTTCTTCAGTCTTAGTGTTTTTCCTACAGCTGCTTTATTTGTAGCATTCAGGTCCTCATGTTCAAAATAGTTGAGACTAATAAGAGTTGTAAGCCAAAAGTCAAATGAGAGGCCCACCCTCCTTTCCTCTGGCCTTGTCCTTAATCAGGACTGTTCTTTGCTATGATTGATCAGCAGTCTCAATGGATAACAGAAAAAGAATTCTACATACCTTTGGATTTTGGCTGATAATCACAAACAGAAGATCTCTAAATGTTTTTATCACCTAATTCACTCAGAATCCGGATATCTTCCCTGCAGTTTCTTAGACTAGTACACTTCCAGAGCTTTCCATCCTCCTGGACAGAAAGTCTTGGGCTTCAGTGGCAAAGGTGATCTTATCCTCGAGGGAGACAGATTCCAGAGATATCTGCTTTTTCCCTTCCCTTGAACTAAAGAATATTATCTGCTAAAAAGTTAGACGAGAATACATTGGTAAGCTTTCAGGCTTCCTCGAGGTCTTATTTAATTGCTACAAAATACTTTCCTTCCTAAATCTGTGGAATGCTGTCATTTAAAATGTTTGCTTTCACATGTGCAAATGTCTGGTTTGCTTTCTACATTCTTCTTACCAGCCTCCTGATTTAGAATGAACATTCTGAAAACTGAGTTGGGACTGCAGGGATCCAGAGATCTATAGCTATGGTGGCTAGCAATTCTGGGACTTACTACCCTGACACATCTTGGAGGCAGAAGCCTGGTAGATATCTAGATGAGATATATCTTGGGGAACTTCATGCACTTTTCTGGTGTTGCTTCATATCTGTCCTGATTCACTTTTCTTTCCAACAAACCCTTTTTCTTTCTAAGGAAACCTTAGAAAAGTTAAAACTTTAGCTTTTACATGATTCAATGTATGTCACAGAGAAAAGACACAGTCAACCTGGAACTCTAATTCTTTCCAGAAAAAGTCATGGTAGCGGTGGAGAGAATAAGATAGACATCTATTTAAGTAGTTGGTGTTGAATAACAAAACACTTACCAGACTTCCTGGAATCCTGTCTCCTTTTTACACCTGGTGACGGTGGGATTCGGAGGATGAAGGGACACGAAGGTTTGAGATCAATCAGCAACAATAACTTCAGCCTGGAGTCCGGAAAAGAAAGCTGGCTTCGAAAAAGGAAAAAAACGTCTACACAAACCCTGGCGCCCTTTGATTCAACCAAAGAACAATGGGATGTGTTTATGATCCATTTTTATTTCTTTACAGATGCACAGAACTTAGGAGGCCTTTCAGAGAAAAGAAGCAAGGCACTTTTCTTGAACAACTGCCGCCACAAGGTATTCAACAGCATGGAAAACCTCGCTGAGCCAACAGCACTACAAGAAATACCCTAGAAGGACCTGATGGAAAAGTTACAAGGGCACTACGCACCAACCCCATTGATGTATGTGAGAAGAAACGAATTCCACCATAGGATGCAGAGAGAAGGGGAGTCATTTAGTCAATACTTAGCCGCCTTGTGGAAAGCTTTTGCACATTGCCAATTTGCTAACCTGGATGAGGCTCGGCTGGAACAAATCATTTTTGGCGTGCAGGACATAAAACTACAATGAAGGCCAACAAGAAATTAACTTTCCAGATTGTGGTAGATGAAGCCGTGGCTACCGAATCTTCGTGTACTGCAGCAGACTTCCTGCAGTGCATCGCAGGAGCGCCAGCCTCAAGCAAGACTGGGGCATCAGTGCACCAAGCCGGACTGTGCGACCCCCGACAAGAACACCAGCGACAGCAGTGGGAGGAAGAGATTTGCCAAATTGTGAAGCAACAAGGGAAGCATGCCAGAAGTTGTGGAAGTTGCAAAGGAAATCATCTCAGACCAGCTTGCAGGTTCAAAGATGTGTTTTCCCGCTCTGCGGGAAGAAGGGACATTTGGCACGCATCTGCAGGGCTGCCTTTCCCATGATGTCAGCAAAACAACTAGACAACCCAAAAGCGGCACCACAGAAGTATGCAAGGGACAAGTGACAGGTGGAGAAGCCCTGGTTTACTCGAGGCACATCCAATACATTTAAAATACAAATAGATGCAACAAACAAAAAGTACAAGCCAAAGTCAAACTCTGGAAAAAAGTGCAAAATGGAAGTGGACTCAGGATCCGAGATAACGATCATATCCTGGTCTCGAATCAAGCAAGTATACCCGGCATTCAATAAAAACCAACTGAAGTTGCAGTGCTTAAAATTAACAGATTACCAAGAGAACCAAATCCCTGTTTTGAGTAGAGCAACTGTCCCTGTGGCCTATAAGGAATTTAAGGGAAACCTTAAACTGACTGTCGTTGAGGTGGGGGGGTAATTGCCAACTTAGTTGGGGTTGAAGTGGTTTGGCCCTTTGGGACTTTAAGTTACTGGAGTAAACAACGTACCCAAGCACTGGTGTGATGGCCACCAGTGGCTTAAGGCCAGGAGGGTTCCTTTTGCCCTCAGACAAAAATTAGATTCAGAATTGGACAAGCTGATCAGGCAGGGTGTGTTAGTCCCTATTGATCATGCCAAATGAGAAACTCCTATAGTCACGCCAGTGCAGATTTGTGCAGTTTACAAATGCACACTGAACAAAGCGCTCCAACAGAGTGCCTATCCAGGGCCTGTGATACAGCACTTGTTACATCCTCTGAAGCCAGGAAATGTTTTCGCAAGAGTAGACCTGGCCCAGACCTACCAGCAGCTGCCAGCTGTAGATGGCGCCAGAGCTGAGGTCCAAACCATCGTGACTCACAGGGGGGCCTTTAAATGTACATGTCTGCAATTTGGCATCAGCATTGCCCCAGGAATTTTTCAGAGTGTGATGGACAGGCTTCTGTACAAAATTCCTGGGGTAATCCCATATTTTGATGATGTTCTAATAACTGCAAAATATAGGGAGCAACTGGACTCTAAGTTAAGAGCAGTGCTCACAAGTTCAGGGAATCAGGGCTAAAATTAAAAAGCAGTAAATGTTGGATTGGGGTATCCGAGGTGAATTTTCTGAGGTACAAAATTGATGGGAATGGTATCCACCCTACTCAGGATAAGGTCCAAGCAATTAAAAATGTACCTACTCCATGTAACAAAACTGAACTACAGGCATTCTTAGGCCTGCTCAACTTTTATAGTGCCTTCCTGAAACACAAGGATACAGTGGCAGAGTCTTTACACAAATTACTGTCTAAAAATGCTATTTGGAACTGGGGCCCCAGAGACCTTTCAGAGTGTTAAAAAACTATTGTCAACAGATAGTTTGCTGATAAGATACACATCTACTTTTCTCCTATTATTGATTTGTGATGCCTCCGCTTTTGGGGTGGGTCGGTCCTAAGCCACAAGCTGCCATTGAGAAAAGAGGCACCCATTGCCTTTTACTCCTGTACTCTCGCCTCCCCAGAGAGGAACTACAATCAAGTTGATAAAGAAGCACTGGCAATAATTGCGGGAGTAAAGCGATTTCATGATAGACACTTCACAATAATCACGGATCATAAGCCTCTTTTAGGGTTGATAGCAGGGGACAGGCCCACACCACCAGCCCCCCCCCCCACGATTCACCAGATGGACTGTGCTCTTGGCAGCCTATGATTATACCCTACAGCATAGGCCAGGAAAAGACATAGGCCATGCTAGTGCATTGAGTCATTGCCCAGTTAAAGGAACGCAGGAATTCTGTCACACAGAGGCATCAACCCTATTAATTGAATGCTGTCAGCTGGATCTAGTCACCGCAAAACAAGTAGCAAGACATTCAAACGCTGATAAAATGATTAAAACCATTTTAAATTGGGTATGGAAAGGCTGGCCAATGGGAATGGATGAGGAGGAATTTAGGCAGTTTCTCTCCAGGAGAACTGAACTGTCAGCCCAAGATGGCTGTCTCCTGTGGGGAGACAGGGTGGTTCTACCGGCAAAATTGTGGCCTCAGGTCCTAAAAGCTCTGCATGATGGCCATCCAGGGGTTGATTGAATGAAGTCCCTGGCCAGGAGCTACGCCTGGTGGCTCAATATAGACAAAGACATCCAGGATTGGGTCGCCGGATGTGGGCCCTACCAGGAGACTAGGCCAGCCCTGCCAAAAGCTCCACCCCACTAGCCTGGAAAGGCCCCGGGCACCATGGTCCAGACTACATCTGGTCTTTGCAGGTCCCTTTCAGGGAAAAATGTTTCTGGTGATTGTGGATGCCTTTTCCAAATGGCTGGAAATAAAATTAATGTAGTCCACAACCACCAATGCAGTAATATTAGTACTAGACGCACTATTCGCCACCTATGGGCTTTCCGACCTAATAGTTTCAGATAATGGGCCCCAGTTCACATCTGGGGCCCTGGAAGGTTTTCTCTGGGGGAAATGGGGATCCAGCACACTCTCACAGCGCCCTGCAACCTGGCAGCTAATGGAATGGCAGAACAAGTGGTCCATTTCGCCAAAGAAGCCCTGAGCAGGCAAGGGCTGGGGCCTGTGGTAGGGCAAAATTAATAAATTCTTAGCATGGCAGCATGTAACACCATGCAAGTTAACTGGCCGAAGTCCAGCGTAGTTGCTGATGGGTCGGAAATTAAGAACAGTCCTAGACCGTCTTCACCTGACCTACAGTCCAGAAGCAAGCTATCCCTTAGTAGGCAAAGCCAGGAAGTTGCAAATTGGCAATTCGGTGCATGCCAGGAATTATACGAACCTTCCTAAATGGGTTCAGGGCAAAGTGGTAGAAATAACTGGGCCAAGATCTTATGTGGTGCGCCTAGCTGATGACACAAAATGGCGGTGCCACATAGATCAACTGAGGGTCGCTAGTCAACATGAAAACCAGACCGAACGAACAACTGCTGAACTAGACGCCCTGTTCCTGCCCCCTTAGATAGCGAAGATGACTCATCAGAGGAATGGCTGTCCCGCAGAGACAACGACGGCGAAAATCCCTCGGTATCGGTGGAGGCCTCACCCGGAGTCTCACTAAGGCCCCTCCTGGGAGCTCCAGAGGATCAGACGGGCATGACCTTCTCAGCCACTTGCCTGACTCCAAATGAAGTGTGCAGGCCCACTAGAGTCTGCAAATGGCCCGCCTATTTAGATGACTACGCCTGCTAATAGGCGAAGCCATCTAAGCGGGAGGAGTGTTGAATATCCAAACATAATAGTTTTCTAAAGTTCAATGTTAAATTTTTCATGTTTTTTGTACACCGCCCTGAGTCCTTTGGGAGAAGGGCGGTATATAAATCTAAATAAATAAATAAATAAATAAATAAAATTTACCACACTTCCTGGAGCCAGCAGACAGCAGCCCTCCGGTTTGTGGGGGCTGACCTGGAAGAGAGAGAAAAAAGGTGCTGGATGGTGATTGGTTAAGGCACGCTGTAGCGCCCAGTTAAAAAGCAGGCAGCCGGCTTTTGCCGCTGGGTTAGAGAGTTGTTTGGAAGAGAATAAAGTTTGCACTGTTTGAACCATTTGGAATTCTGTCTCCTCTTTACGTCCACATTCCACAGCTGTTGTTTTTTTATGGGGACCCTCGGGTGTGAAGAAACAAGTGTTCTAATCCCATCTAATCCTTGAGAATAGGTTGGCGGACATATAATTTTATCCTGTTCAGACCAAGCTGAATCCTCCTACATATGAGGGGGGGGGCGTCATTTAGAGGGAGGGCAAGAAGAAATAGCCCGTTGTTCATAGGGTACAGCTGCTACTTTGGTTACTCCAGAGCCCCCCTTTATAGATTTCCTCAAATTTGCTAATTGCTGCAATTTTTTGGTGAACCTTGATTTGAATCTGAGCCTGATTATCCATAGTGTGTTCACAGAACAATTAGAAATTATAGCAAACAGATGCCTACCGTGTTTTCCCTCAAAATAAGACCTAACCGGAAAATAAGACCTAATCCATGTTTTGGAGCAAAAATTAATATAAGATCCAGTTTTATTTTGGGGGAAACATGGTAGTATTGTTTTAAATTTCAGTTTTGCTGGTTTTTCTTCTTTAAGTGACTGCATGGCTTCCCATGCTGTAGTCTGCTTTTGTGGTTGAACGTCTCCTGCATTCATTTTTTAAATTTTTTATAAACTGCCAGGAGTCAGTTTTGAGCTGGGCAATGTAGAAATAACAGAAATTAGTTAAGTAACTCTTGCATCAACCTAACTCTTGCAACTTAATCAATAAAACATGGTTAAGCAAATCATAACTTGACAAAACAATTTCTCCACAATCTAGGAAGTTAGGTAGGGTGTTGGGAAAAGTCCAGTATGAGGCAAGAATATGATTTCAATTTAGCCAAGCCCTACAGTTGTCATGCTACTCAGGATTGCTGTAAGCTGCACCTGATTGAAGAGCCACTTTAGAGCAATTATGCTGAAATCTGTGCCTGATAAATACTGACAGCTGTAAAGGCTATTATCCTTGAACCTAGTCAAAGTAACAAGGAAGTGCCATCTAGTGGATCTGTTAGATCAGTGGTTCCCAAACTTTTTCAGTCCACTGCCCCCTTGGTGCTACAAACTCATCCTCAGTGCCCCCCACCCCCTATAAATAGCATTATTTGGAATAGTGCACATATACACAGAATGAGAGACACACAGACATGCACATACCAATAAAACATACCGTTCTCACACTCCACTTCCCCCTCATCGCTCACTCACCCACCCGCCCTAAGTCAGGGCTGAGCTCCGGATGCTCTCGCAGAGCAGACCGAGCTCCGGGCACTCCCGCAGGGTGGGCTGAGCTCTGGGTGCTCCAGAAGCATAGTCCAAGTTTTTTTGGGGGAAAAACAGTCTCTTAGCACTCCCCTTGCCGCCCCCCTGGCCTCCTAGCGCCCCCCTAAGCATCCCACTGCCCCCCAGGAGGCGGTACCACCCTCTTTGGAAACCACTAGGTTCTAGACTATATTTGTAGCATTATCAATGAATAGAGATTAATAGTAAACTTTCAAAATTATGTTGATGGTGTTCTATCTTCTATATTTTGTGAATATTTAGCAGAGTATATAGTCGTATACAAATTCCAATAAGGAAGGTATTCATTTCTTTAGTTGATACATAATCATATGTTCAGAGTTCATGTAACAATTTTACCTGTAGATTAGATATATGGTTGTTACTTTCTTCCTTATGGATTTTATCCAACAATTTCTCCGAAGTAGATGCTCTATTAGGGGAACTACATCCTGATCAAACTGACCCACATCAATTAAGCAATTAAGTTTTTCTCAAACTTCAAGAAGGAGGATTTTTGCTTAAACAAACCAAGCAATTTTCATTAGTTGCTTCTTAATATAAGCTGATGTCTTTCATTATATTTTCTATGCCATTTTTTTCTTTGGTTTGGTTTGGTTGTTTCTTTGTTTTTGCAGCTTGGAATGATATACTAGATCTTCATAATGTAAGATATAACTAATACTTGTATGAGTTCATTATAAAGTAATAAGAAACCATTTATGTTTGCAACATAAGTTTAAAAAAGTCAAAAGGGGAGCCACAAGGATCTAATGAAAGCTGTGCCTGTTTTATAAGTGTATTGCACCATTGCAGCCTCCCTTTGGAGACTCCTAGTAGAAACAGAGTGAACAGAATCTTGTAGTGTAAGGATGCATCCATCTAGCAGAATTCAATAAAGGTAGGGTTCCTACCAATATAACCAAATTCATGCACTAATAAAAGTTAAATAGTAAAACCATTAAAGCACCTTCCTGCTTTGTTTGATTGTATTAAACTACAATGGCATAATAATACCTTCGCTGAAACATACAAATTAAAATTAACTTTTAATGAATTGAAGGCAATCTTCTGGTCCCCAAACTTAGTCTTTAAATAGTCGACAGGAATGCATTGTGCTTCCAGCCCTCACATTTATATTCAGATGGCTCCTCCTTGCCAGAACTATAACATCATCTCCTACTCATTAACTTTCTCTATCATTGTTAAAGAGAAGCCAGGTATCAGGTATTTTATTCTATTACTCATCTCTATTTTAACTAGTAGAAGAGAAGATAATAAAAAGTTAAGTTAATTATGTTTTGGAACCATGTTAATTTTTAATGGCACATTTTAAGAAAAACATTAAAATTTAATTTATATTAAATATACAATTTAAATTGCAAAATTACTTACTTACTTACTTACTTACTTACTTATTTATTATAAAACCTTTTCCATCATTATGTTCCATTGACATAGCTGGATTTATTGGGGTGTTAGTTATCAGGCTGAAAACATATGCCTTCTATTCAGATGGGAACCCTATTGGGTCCATGTGAGATTACTCTCATATACATACAGCAGAAATTTCAACCTGGGGTCCATGGACTCATGGGGTCTATGGCAAGTTGTCCACAGAGAGGTCAAGAAAAATTTGAAAAAAGTAATATACATGAATTGTTGATTAGTAATTTGTTGAATTTGTGGGAATGGGGTCCGCCATATAGCAGCAACATGTTTTGCAGTCTGCAGCTTGAAAAAGTTTGAAACCCTCTGATGTACAGGATAACAACATAACTTTGGACAGACTGTGGGAGGCTGCGAGGGACAGAGAAACCTTGCGAGTTATGGTCCATGGGGTCGCAAAGAGTCGGACACGACTTAGTGACTGAACAACAACAAAAATCTAACTTAATGGAACAAAATCCCAATTTGGAAATTTCCAAGTTGCCAAGTTTTGGAAATACTCAGTGAAGTTTTGTTCTTATGTAACTAGTTGCATTTATAATTCTATTAAATTGTATTTACCTTAATTCTTAAAAGAGGGACACTTTTAAAAGTTCTAAAATAAAACATAAATTTGAAATATGGGTTAACAAATATGTTTTAAAACATCTCTTTCTTTATTCCTTAATTTTTTCTCCTCAAAACATCTGCTTTGTATTTTCTTAGAACTATAGTAACCCAAATTCTTTGTCAGCTTTCCCGACCATTGTTTCTTCCCAATATATTGGAATACAGTACTTTCCTTTGCAACTAGCAAGGCTAGTTAGATAGAGGATACTTGCTAGAATCACATTCTTAATGAAAAGAAAAAACCTAAAATTTTGTTTTAGGAAGGCTTCCTCAAATTATTTCAGTTTAAGAGCTGAAAACAACTGTTAAAGGAGCCTGTGACCTTAATTATGAATTGTACTGTTCGTTCCCGTTTCTCTTTCATTGACATTAGATTTCTTTGTTTTCTTGGAACCTGCCTTGCAGTGTCCTAGTACTGCAAAAGGTTTCTTTCTCTAATAGTGTCCGACTCTAGGGGGCAGTGCTTACCTCTGTGTTTTAGCCAAGGGAGCCAATGTTGTCTGAAGACATTTTTCATGTTCATATGGTCAGCATGATATACACTGAGATACACAAAATATTGTTACGTTCCCACAAAAGTGGTACTTATTTATCTACTTGCATTTGTATGCTTTGGAACTGCTAGGTGAGTAGGACCTGGGGCAATTAACAGGAGCTCACTCAATTATGAAGTAATTGGGTCTTGAACTTCCAACCTTCTGGTTAACAGGGCCAGCATCTTAACTGCTAGGCCACTGTGTCCCTTCTTTACATAATGTAGCCATGTTTTAATAAGTTTACAAAATCTTGTCTTTTTTTTGAGATTTTTTTTATTTTTTATTATAGCAAATACATAGCATATTCCAATCAGCATCCGCCAACTGGATAACATTATGGTTTATCCTCCCTTAGGGCTTATATAATCATATAGTCTTAAAAATTTTAACACCTGCCCCTTCCTCCTATTACACATTTAATAATTTCTTATCACATACAAAATCATTTTTCATTTATATAAGTGTTACATCAACCATATCCTGATTTACCCATCTTAGTCTAGTAAATACTTCAATATTATTCCATTTTTATGGTCTATTTTGTATCTAATTCCCTTTGTTCTTCTTTAGCTCAAACGTAAAAGATCAATTTTACTTCTATACATTTTACAGATTGATCTTGCTCCATATTTTAAAATTCGATCACAAATTTATCATTTATTAGTTCTATTACACCTCTTACATCTTGCACATTAATTATCTTCTTCTGTATTGCTTAAACAACCTACTACATTTTAAATCTTATAGTTCATCCTGTTTATCTTCTCTAAACATAATAACAAACTTGTATTATTTTAAGCCATGTAACTTTACCCATTTTATTATTTAAATATTAATTATTTTTTCCTTTATACAACTTGCATTATAAGTCAATATCAAAAACTTAAAAAATTCTATTCTATATAACATTTTAATTCATATACTTAATTGTTCAATAAAACAAACTTTAGGTTTCGTATTCAATTCTTCATTTCAAAATATTTTTATATGTCCAATTTTTTCTCATAATTTCCACATCTGTGTGTCTCTTTTGTCTGCATCTTTGGAATTGTTCTACTCTACATCTCTCTTTATTTTTTTCCAAACTCCCTCAAATTTCTCTATTAATGTCTTACATTTCTTTAAAGCTGTTTTGTAGATTGGTTTTTCTTGCTTGCTTCTTAGAATGCTTATGATGGTGGTTAATGCTCTTTTTTTAGCAACCTTATGCCTTTCCTTGAACCTCCTTTTGACTTTTAAATTGTGATTCAATGTCTCCTTCTTAAGCATAGTCACTTCTCCAACAACTTGTTTTCTTTCTGTTGTTTCCAGTTTGTTAGTGTAGTTGTTGTCCATACTGCAGTCATCTGTCTTTTCTTTACTTGAATTTTTTTCCTTTAGCTTTTGTATATACCTGTCATCTATTTTTTGTGAGATTTCTTTAAAGTTAGCTTTCTGTAAATCCATAAATGTCATTAGCATTTTGTGCATACATTTTAATATTGTGTTGTCATTTTTATTTTATTTTTTATTATAGCCTCTCTTTATATTTTGCTTAGCAGCAGTCCTAGAGTTTCATTTCTTTGCAAGTCTAAATATTATTCTTTCTCAGTGCGATCAACACTTTGCAGCTGCTAGTCAAGGTCAAAGTCAGGCATTTATTTTCCACTTTCACATCACTACCAAATTTGTATTTTTTAAAAAATATCACCACCAAGATCTTAGGGAATTTTACAATCTTGCATTGTGGAAGCAATATCTTTTAGCTTTTAATATAAATAGAAAGTCATTTCACCTCTACAGTCTTTATTTCAATCCAAAGCTTTTTTCTTTTCTTTTTTTTATAATTAATCCCTTCTGTTTTCAGTCACCTTTTTTTTTCTCTTTCGGGTGTTAGCTTTTTAAAAATTCTTTTTAATAAGGTAACATAGACCCTTGGGATAGTATTTTGAAAAATTCACCCAGGTGATTAGATGTTGATTGCCGGGTCCTTTGCGGTTTGTTTCCAAGTTGCTTTCATTCTAGTTTCTGGCTCATCTGCGGCTAAACGCTCTGCATAGCAAGCATTCCTTCTCAGTCCCAGGGTGGTCGCCACCTCCCCCGGGGCTGTGGAACATCTCCTGCCTTCGTTGCCTCTTCTAGGCAACTTTAGGTTCGGCTCTAGGCATGGAACCAACCTGATCTACCAGCTGTCTGGCAGTTCGGCTCAAGAGTCTGCCGAGTCTGCTGCCTTGCCACCACGCTGTCCACCAGAAGTCCCTTATTATCAAGTCTTGTAAGTATTATGTTAATGGCATATATCATAGTTTTTCCAACTTGATTTGTTCTCTGTTAATCATTTTAGATAATTAACTGCTATATTTCTAGCAAGCAGCTACTTTAATCATTATCAGGTCTGAAACTCACAAATGTATACAAACTTAAGGGTTTCTTTTAACAGTTCTGGAGCTATTTTTACTATTCTGAACTTTTACTTAAAGTATTATTTGAATAAGTGCCACTAAGCATTTACAGGTGATTCATCTGGTAGATACAGGTAATCCTCAGGTTACAATAGCAGTTGGGATCAGAATTTCCGTCGCCAAGTCATACAGTTGTAAAGTGTGACATCAAGGAACTGCATTGCTTAACAGTGGCAATCCTGGCAATTCCAATCGTCTCGTAACCCCAGGATCACTAGGGTAGTTAAACAGGAAAAGGTGCATGGGTGCCACAGGTGGCGGGATGCTGCAGACAGGCACTACAGAGCTAGAGATTGCCATGGGTAGGTGCTATGAAGCATGAGTGGGCCAGTGAAGATTGTGGGCAGGTGGGGGTCATTCTAGAGTGCAAGATTCCGTGGATGTCATATTCCATATTAGGGTTCCTCAAGAGAAAATATGGAGGAAGGGACTTGCGATCTTTCCTGCTAGTTTCTCCTTAGCTTTGCTTCTGTGGCCCCCTGTAATTGCACGCAAGGTACCCAGGTGCCTGGATTGTGGTCACATGATCACAGGGACACTGCAACAGCTTCAGCTTCGCAAACTGATCCTTCACAGACTGGCCTCCTTGTGCAGCATTATTGTAATTTTGAATGGTCACTGAACGAATGATAATAACTCAAGGACTGTCTGTAATCTTTTTACAGCAAGAATGTAATAGTAATGTAGGGCTTCAGATTTCATTAACTTACAAAGCACAAAAGGTGAGAATCAGACAGTTAGGAATAAAATACATCCAAGGCATTAAAAAAAAATTATAACAGGAAATGTTAAACTTTATTGAGATCATATAACTGGCATTATTGAAAAGTCTGTTTGGAATATTTTGGGGTATAAATCCATTTCTCTGCACTTATTTGTATATACAATCATGAAAAGGGCATGGGTGTTTTTCAAGTTGCAATATAAATGCCAAAGGTCTGTGTGTATCAGTTTCTGTTGTAACAAGCAAAGTAATCTGAACTAATTTGAATTAAGCAACCAACAAAATAAAATAGTACATTTGCATTGCTAGGGTAGTATAGAATTTCTTCTCTCTTTCTTTTATATGTGTTAACTTTAGTGTACAAAGATAGGTGCATTTATAAGTTTTAGAATATTTAATGTGTATAAATGCTACAAAAATTCATGAAGAACAATCCAAATAAATTAAGACTATGGTCATTATGAAATAATCTGTTTAAACTATCTTAAATCAATCAGTGTCAAAAGTAATTATCATCCAGTGTTAATACAGTTTTGCAAGCAACTCAGGGATCTAATGAATATCCATTTCAGATTTTATTTTAGAAGTTATGGGAACTGGTTACATTCTGTTCATTGCACCAGATGGCATCCCATTTGGTATTTGCTAGCTTATTTGTAACTTGGTATTTTGTTACAAGGGAGGAGGGGCAAATTCAATTATATGTGTGCCTGATTAAAAAACCACTGAAGTTACTGGAAAAAAATTTCACCTTTGAAAGTGGTAGGTTTAATATCCATATAAACCTTCTGACACTGTTGAAAGAAATAATCTAGCAAAAGACTAATCCTCAAATGATAACTGTTTCAGGAAAATTTCTTGGCTGAAGGAGAATAACCTCTACACAACCAAGGAATTTAAAATACCAGTTGGAAGAAGTCAGGCAACAGTGCTCTTTAGCAGCAGTAAAATTCTGTGTGACAAATGTGTGGAGATCACAACATTTCATATTAAAACTGAAGTCAATTGAAGACACTAAATTAGGCTGATGGATTTTTTTCCAGTGATAAGTATTGGAAGCAAGTGTAGTGGCAGTATTTAGTAAAAAATTAATTACATTAATCATATAAATTTAGTTGCATTTCTGTACTCCAGATAAACTTGGACTCTAGTATGATTATGTGAGTTTCACCATGTAGTTTCAACACACTCTCTGCCTCGGTAATTGCCTTTCAGAATTAAAGTTAAAGTAGCAGAAGCTAATAGAAAGCAGTACTAGGATGCATTTTTCCAGATGACTAGAAGAGAGGGGAAATACAATATTCATCTCAAAATTTGGGGTATGGAATCTGAGATGAGTGTCTGGCAGAATTATAGCACAAAGTAAGTGAACACACAGGCCTGGTTTATGTATTCCACAAAACCAAGGTAGTAAAGATTTATCTCTTATCGCTTGACTTGCAATTTAGAAACAGGGTGGTTTAAATCAGTGCTTCATACACTTTTTGTAGCTGGGAAGCATTTTTTTCCAGGCAAAAATGCACAAAATGATACATGCAAAAAGTAAGTTTTTTTAAAAAAAAAACTGTTCAAAGCCTTGTTAGGTCCGCGCGGGGGG